>JBAMBK010001961.1:0-205995 GCA_037043435.1 Drosophila suboccidentalis
TAGTCTTCAAAATTATTTTTTTAAATTATCATCGCAATAATTTTAGGCAGTCTTCACTTTATTAGCCCGTTCTTCTATTTAATTCCCAAATGTTTTTTAAGTTTTCCATTCTTTTTGCTTATACAAGTTCATTTAAAAAAGCATAAAAATTATCCCAACATTATCTTTACAAAAGTTATAAATATTACCTTATTTTGTTGTGCTTAAGAAGTTGTACATACCTTTTATGCCCCTTTTATTTTGTTGTACCTTGTGCTTGTCCCTTCATTGCGGGTGTCCTTTGGTGCGCTCAGGGGTTACAATCATTGTCAGGGACACATCATGGCAACAAAAACAACAACAACAACAATAGCAACAACTTCGGGCTGTCGTATTTTTAGCTGCAACGCTACAACGACCTTCGACCATGAGGCACATCCTTTGGCAGTCGCTGTCAGGAGATGCTCATAATACAGCGTCTGATTGCAAATGAAAAACGTTTACAGCACCGAGGCAAACAGCAAAAAAAAAATAAAAAATGGAAATATACTGAAATGAAGTGTTGACAATGCGGCGCTTTGGCATTGAAGGGCGACTCACAGGGACACAGGAAGTCTCTCTGGCATTGGCAGTGACAACAGCCAAGCCAAAAAGGATGCAGAGGAATTTCTTTGAACAGTGCACTATGGGGAAATACTTTGAATTTTTGGCATAAATAAAATATTTATTTAGTATTGAAATTTAAATATTCAAAACAAAATAAAATAACATTTTATCTAACATCTTAACATTTAATTAATATTTTATGCCAATAAAATGAACTTTTATCCATAGTGAAACCTTAAGTTATGACTTTGAAGCGATTGCCAGAACACAGCGCGGGGAAAGTTTCACTACTTTCCTGTAAGATGACATTGAAGTGGAGATTGTGGAAAATGAGAGTGTGCAAGAGGAATAGGGCGAAGAGAGAGAAATAAATAAAAACCATAGCATACTAACGGGCGTTACTAATGAAGGCTACTTGGCCAATTTGTTGCCTTGTTCTTGGCTCGTTCTTCTGGTTTTTCTTTCTTTCGCTTCAGCGCTTCATTTGAGTTTATTTCTCATTCTTGGCTTTAGTTTCGCTTCGCTGCTAATTGCAATAATTAATCAAAGCTGGTTTTCTGGGCGTGGCAACTGTATGTCCTTTTTTAATTGAAATTCACAACTGTCCGAAATTTTCGCCTCATTCGAGGACAAAATCTTTTGACTGCAAAATATGCAACAGGCAAGCGACACACACACAGACAAACACACTTATACACACATAGAGGGAGAAATATACACCACCACAGAGGCATTTGGCCATGGCAATGGCAACATTGCTGCATTGACGCACATAATCTGTTCCAGCCACAGGTTCCTCCCCTCCGCCCACCAGTTGGGTCTTTGCATGATTTCAATCAGACTGTATGCATAAACAGGCAAAGGACAACACAGTTTAAGCCCAACTGTGTTTGTGTGTGTGTGTGTGTGGGTGTGTGTGTGTGTGTGTGTGTGAGTGAGTGTGCTTATCTGTGGGTGTGCGTGTGTGTGAGTGTGAGTGTGTTGAGCCGGGCCAACAAACAGGCCTAGCATAAACAAAACGCACACAACAACACAATGATAAATGTAAGAGCGAGATAACGCTAATTGAAGAGAGAGCCAAAAATGACAAAAAAAAAAAAAAGCTCGCTCAGGCGTAGTGTGCGTTAAAGAGAGCGCCTGAAAGCTTTTATTAGCTGAGAGTTCTCTTTATACTTTAAGCACTTTCAAATTGGTCACTTTCAAAATTGAACATTTTTTAAAAAGCGTATTTAAAAAAAATTCATTATTTTGAATGTAGAAGCAATTCTGATCAAAAATGTATTCTGCATTGGATTTTGTTGGTTTTTCTAATATGTAATATATTTTTTTATAATTCTTTTTATTTATAAAATTATCAGATCTAAATGAGAGAGGAATTTTAAGGAAATATCATGAACAACAATATTCAGGCCTGTTCCGAATTTCACTTTCGATAAGATTTGTCGGAATTGAATATCTTTAAACTGCTCTAATACCATTTCGGCGATTATTTTCAAACACTTAGTCTAAATTCAAAGTAGATAAATGAATATAACTAAATTCTAAAAAGTAAAAAGTGAAAGCCGGAACAGGCCTGACTATGCCTAGTTTATTTTCCCAAAATGATATCAGTTAGACTATTTATTTTTACAATATTAATGTAGTTTAAATGTAGGTTAAATTAAGAAGATAATTTATAATTAGAATGATTTACGTATTGAAATCGGTTTGGTATTTTTAAAGCCATAGCTTTCGAAAACTGTCATTATCAACATTTATTTTTTTAATCAAGTTAATTAGCTTTATTTTTAGGTAATAACCAATGCCTGAGCTTAAGCTGTATTGTCAAGCTCATTAAAAAAGCTTCTCGCTTAACTTGCTTACACTTTAATGCATTAGCTAATGACTTCATTGTCCACTGTCATTAAATTAAAGAGCAGAGTTTATGGCCGATTGAAATACCCATTGACCGTCGTAAAGTGTTGCCAAAGAGCACAAGTTTGTCGGCCATGTGACTCTCTTAGTTGAAAGCTCTCTTGTGCTTATCAGTTGCTGCCACAGTCACAGTCACAGCCGCTGTTGCTGTTGCAGTTGGCGTCGCTGTCGCAGTCGCTGTTGGTTGGCTGCGGCTGACTGTGTGTTGATTTCGAGTGGCCGTCGCGTCGCGTCGCGTCGTTTGCCTCGGCAGAGTGTCATGAAAAACATTTGGACGGCTTCCGTTTGCCATCAGTTTGTTGGCAAATCTCAGACGCGTCGGCCGCAAATCGCCAGAAATCGAGAGAACTTAATTTTCCCAATTAGTTTGTGAAAACGTGCAGCAAGCGCAAGCAACAATAACTTGATATAAACAACAACAACAACAAAAGAGACATTAATAACAAACAACAAATGATGCAAAATGTTTATTAATTAAAGCCAAAACATTTGTGATGTGATACAAAAGACAATTTGACGCGTTGTTCTTTTCGTTTTGATTAAGTTTCCCTTTCCCCGTTTTTACCCGTGATTTGTTGCCTGATTTTCCAATTGATTTGCTCGATTCTCAAATTATTTTCCTAACGGTAACAAATTTCAATACGATTGTGTTTTTTTTTACGAGCTGTTAAACACATTGCGTGTTTCGCTTTCAGTCTCTGTATTTTTGGGTACATAATATAAAGGTTAAATTATACTCGTATTTATGCTTTTGCCATATTTATGTGGCCAAATTGTTTATGATTTTCCATCAATAAAAAGTATATCAACGCCCACATGCTAAACTCACTCGCGTCTAAAATAAATGTTCACAATTTTCAACATTGGCCGTGAATGAAAACGAAAATTGTTTTTGAGTGCGAGTACAAATATGAGTACTCATACATATTTGTCAAATGCCGTGTCTTTCTCTCTCTCTCTCCTCTGTTTTCTTCTCCGGCGGCAGATAAACATATACGAGTATTTCAAGTATGCCAAGTAAACAGAACATCGTCGAAAAGTGCAATGACTGGCAGGAGAAATACTCATAGATAGATGAAAGAATTCAAGGCACAAAGTCAAGGCGTTGTCACAAATCTTCTCGTATTAAATGTGCGATAAATTTATTGAAATGACAAAATTTACACATTTATTTTTGTATATTTTACATGTGCGTATACTTAATGCAATTAATTGTGTCTGAGGTTATTGAGACATGCGTTGTCTTTAAATTGTTTCGTTAATGACATTCATATGTGACTCATGTGAGTGCAATTTGTTGAATATAATTCAATTATAATACAATTTTAATCAAAATGAAAGCTAAAACTTTAATTAGCGAGTCAGAACTCTTGGGAATGCCTCAAATTCTGTTTAATGTAAATGATATCCCAAGGATTCCTCCGGCTTCCACAACTTTTCAAATCAATTACAACTTGTATTTATGTTGATTCTATGTGCTGAATGAATATTCAACTAAACAAATGGAGGCAAATCTCGAAAGTCTTAACTAATTGAAGTAAAATTATGCAAACAAATTGTGGTAGAAGAGTAGTTTCAATTTGTGGTAAAGACTCTTAACGCACACACACATGAAATTGCTATTCAATTACAAGTTACAGTTGAAGCTTGATCCAAAATAAATAGCCAAATTTCCATTTGATGAGCCTGAAAACAAATAAAGCACAAACTTTCTGTCGACTTGACGCAAATTGACATGAGGCCTAAACTTTTACAATTAATGATATAGGCAGCTGGTCTTAACAAACACACATATACAGACACACAGTCAGTCTTACAATTGGAACTACAAATAACTGTTGGAGCATCTGATGATATTTCAGGGGCATTTCAGTGCGATTATCCTGTGTCATTCGTTGGTCAATTTGCTTTACTCCCTAATGCCACCTAACGAGCGGCCATTAGGACATTTTCCTCTCTCTCTCTCTCTCTCTCTCTCTCTCTCTATCTGGTTTTCTGTTATTCCTTCCTACTTATCTTATCAACAAAAGCATAAGAATATTATTATTTAGTGCCACAGACGCTTGATATAATGTTAACGCGTTTTGTTTTTTCCCTTTAGTTGTTTTGCTTTTAAAATACGCACCTGAGAGCGTCAAATAATTTTCTCTACCTTTCTGTTACTTTCTCTTGCTCGTTTCTCGTTTTCTCTGCTGAGCTACATAAATAATAAGTTGGAGATTCCGCCAGCTGGCTGGCAATCCTGAAGTGTCCTTGTGCGGCACATGCCAACAGCTAAGCAGGCTTATTTCTCTGCTTTTGGTCTGTGCTGCATGCCATTTTCCTTTTCCTTTTCCCATACCCTACCTATTTCCTCCCTCCCTTCCCCCTTGTATGCCCTGGGGCTTACGTGACTTTTGTGGCATGCGTCGTTTATATTGGATACTTCAGTTAGTCTGAGATGCTTCTTTCTGTTTTTTTGTTCCTGTTGCTGCTCTTCATAATTCTGTTTCTGGTTCGCTCGTTGGGCTTTTGTATGCTCGACGAGTGAAATTAATGAAGCAGTTCATCTGACACTGAATTGATTGGCTTATTACGAACGCAACTTGATAGCTCCCGTTCTGTTCTGTTCGTTTCTTCACTCTGCCAAATGGATTCTTCTTGGACTCCAAGTGGATTGCCTTGTCATGCGAGAGAATGACAAGCGTGCGCTAGATTCTTATGCAACATACTCTGTAATTAAATAACTAAAAAATAGCTAAAAAAAAGTTTGATTTGCTTTCAAGTTTTACAAAAAAAATACTCTTAAATATCATCATGGTTTAACTTTCAATTTGTATTGTATTTCTTATTTTTACTTTTATTTTTTTAATAACTAGGTTTTGTCTACAAATTGAACTTTTCAAAAATTGCATTCTTTTCATATTTATCTTTGGACTACAGGGTATACCCATAGTCGACCAGTTGTGCGTTGTCTAACGCTTTGGGTCGCTTCGCATCAATATAAGTGACAAGTTATAGAAAACACGCAACGCAATTTCTGATTGGATGTTGCCATATGCGACTTAAACAGACTTTTCTTTTCGTATTTATAATGGCAAAACTCCGATGCTTGCTATTCAATTTGCCAGGCAGTCGAGAAACATCAAAATTACATTATACTCCCACTCGATTTTGTGGCTTCGACTCGAGCTTAATTATTCGACTTGGCACGCCCATTTTTTTCATTTGACTGCAAAATTTTCGTCTCAAATTTTTTTTGTTAACGTTTTTTATGGTTCATCGTAAAATCAAATCGAATATTTCGGGCACGTTTCAATGCTATCAATAGGGGCCTGTTGCCAATACGTCAGTGGCATCAATATAAACTTTCTGCCATTCATTCTGGCTGTGGGGATCCTTGAAATCCTGGGATTGGTCACGCAGCTCAAAGCCTGCCTCAATGTGGTGCCAAGTCATTAATTTTATGAAAAATCAACATTTACATAATGATGAGCATTGCGGCAGCTCTTCGGTTTGATTAGCAATTCCAATATGAGGCGTGGCAACAACAGACAGAGGAAGAATACCATTAAGAGAGAGAGAGAAAGCTACTTTATTAAGTAAAAGCAAAAGTTGTTTAGGCAAAATTTGCATTCATTGGCTGCCAATTCATTTGGCTCAAATTTATTGGCAGCCCTTGGAGGCCAAGTTAATTAAAGGACACACTCAATTTACAGGCATACACAGGCGAATAAACTCAAGAGTTTCTAAGAAAAAGACAACAACAAGTTACTACAAACAAACCAACAAAATTAAGAAAAATAATAATAATATCAACAACATGAACATTGTTTCCTGCTCAAAGTGAAGTCTACAAAACAACAATACAGCAACAACACTACGATTTTAATGTATTTTTAATTATCAAATCAAACGTAAATTGTAATTGTAATCGATAATATGCAGAAATATTCGATATATACAATATAAATAATTAAAATAAACATATTTTAAAAGCCTACAAAAGACGTACGTTCAAAAGAGGCTTTCAGTACATTGATGTGAGTTGATTTTAACAGTTGATTAAACCGCAAATATTTATGCTAAAATATACAAAAAACATATAATTATCAAATTATATACAAACATATAAAAAAACTAAAAACAATCGCTTCGAATTCAATGTTGCAATAAATATTACAAACCTATTTTTAATAAATATTTAAAACAAATACATTATTGTTATTGAATGTGCGAAAAATCAACAGTTATATCATATAAATATTATATATAATATTTGATAAATAAAATCAAAATAAATATTTATGCCAAATTGTTATGCAAATGAAATGCGCAAACAATTGAATTCAATTGAATTGAATTGAACTCAAGTCGAAACAACGTGCAAATATTTGTTAATTTAAAAAAGAGCCAAACACAAAAAACCCACACAGTTCAAACAACGCAGAAACAACAAAAATAGAGAAGGAGAGACAGCAACAGTAGGCGTAACAGAGACAGCACATTATACAAATTAATGCAAACAAAGTTACAAAACGCAGCAATTGAAAGCTTCCATTTTAAATGCAAACTAATTAAATCTACTTATACAAATATTATATAAATAAATATATACAATACATATACAATTATAAACAAAAAGTTACTATTTTGTGAAAGACATCAACTATAAAATAAAGTAAAAGGATATTTGAACTTATTGGTAACAAGTTTTGGCCAAGATTAGGCAACTCAATGCTGCAATACGAAACCGCTTGCAGTCAAACGCAGACGCAACCGCAACCACATCGCAAGCAGACCTACAAGGAGTATCTACAGCAACATCAACAACAAAAGCAACAACAACAGCAGCAACAACAACAGCAACAACAATCGAAACAACCTGTACGCATCTTTAGGGTACATTATATACGTCTCAATTCCAAAGACGGCAACTCCAATTCAAGTCGAGCGGCGGCTTCGGCCGCCTTGGGCAACGCATCCTCAGCACATGGAGGCGCCAAAATGAAGACAATTGCCCCAAATATACGCCGACGACGGCGCTGCGATAAGCACCACCTGGAGCTCTATTGCAATGAGAGCAGCCACAGCAGCAGCAATCACAGTGGTGCTGCCAGCAGCGGTGGTGGTGTTAACTCTACAACAACAACTCTTAAGCCCGGTGGTTTGCGTTTGCGTGAATCGATTACGGCGCCCAGCACCGCTGCCAGTTCTCCGGTGGATGAACAGCTGTGCATTCCGGCACCGCCCATTACACCGCCGCCCGCCTTCCTCACGGAGGGCTACAAACGCGCCAGCACCTCGGTGTCCACCTCGGCGTTGCCCAGCGCCACGCAGGAGCTGCCGCTGCCGCTGCCACTGCCACCGCCGCCGTTGGCCCGCAGCCAGAAGCTGTTGACTCTGGCGGCGCCGAAACTGAAGCCAAAGACAACGGCAACAATTGCCGTCACTATCAATAGCAGCAAGCCACGTGGCACAGTCAAGCGAAGTTTAGGTAAGCCTAGAGTTGATCAAATGGGGCAGGAAATAATGGGTTAGCTGTGAAGGAAAGTTCAAGCTTACATTCTTTATATTAAGTATGACCAATTTCTTAATTATCATTTTTGGAAATGAATAAATAATTTATAGTATTTCATCTTTACAGCCCCAATAGATATGCAATAAATTCTAAAAAAAAAAGGTTCATCAAAAAAGTTGTAACTTTTTTAGACGATTTTTAATTACATCTCAAAATGTTGACTTATTCTTTTTAACTAGTTATACAAATTCATAAATACTTTCATTTTCTAAGTTAATAATTTGGCAGTGTTTAGATTTAAATTTATAAACTATTTTTATAAATAATATAGACTTTTTAATGCTAAGGAGTACTGTACATTATTTTTATGATATTTTACAATCTCTTATTATTTAATTTAACTACTCAGAAGTGATTCAAATATTGAATTTGCATAAAATCTTTATTTAAGCCAAAAGAAAAAAAACCGTAATATATTTTTTGTTGATATTCAGTTATAAATGGAATTGGTTAAAACGCTCTTTTGCCACTTTTTGCTGCTTTGCATTTATTATTAAACCGCTAGTCTAATGATTGTGGTTGGCTGCTGCGATATTTCCGTCCGACGCTGACACATACGTGACTGGTGACTGAAGTTTTTGTGCGGTTCTTGAAAATTTGTTGGAAAATTCAATTGAATTTGTTCGCTGGCAAGTTGGACGGGCAACATAAAATGCGTGAATGTTTTATGGTTGCAAGGAGCACATAAAGAAGTGGGGGCAATACAAGTGGGAGTAAGTGTGCATGTGTGGGTGTGTGCTGTGTGTGCTGTGTATGCATGTATGTATATGTGGAGGTCGTCAAATTGCTGTTAAGGCTCGAGGCAGATTGGTGGTCAGGGGATTAGAAATAAGCCGAGCGCGTGCAGTGTGTGCAACTTAATTGAAAATGTTGTTGCTTTAGTTAGTTAGTTGTTGTTGTTGTTGTCGTTGTTAGTGCAACAGCAGCTGTGACTTGTGTCGTTGTAATCGTCGTCAAACTGTGTGCAAAACTTTCCACTCTTTGCAGGCTTATTGCTATTGCCAACCAAAGAATCGATGTTTGACATTCGCTGCGTTCTTATAGGAATTATAAGTCTGTATGCAGTCTTTTTACTCTTCCTTTCTCTATATTATTCTCAAATATTTAACATTGTATGTTGCCGCAGGATAATCGGCATCTATTGCCGCTTCCTTTTAAATGTAAATGTCAATAAAAATAGGTTTAAAGATGCCATTGCAGTTGCCGCCTCAACAGTCGATTGCATTTCGAATGTACACGAGCGGAAAATGCATATCGAGCGATGGAAAATGCTTAAAATTCTAGGTGTCGAAATTGTTCGTCGTCCCATCTCAATGTTGGCAAACTTTGTCTGTATCTGCTGTGAATATCCGTCAACATTTTAGTTTATTGTGCAATGCATTTCTATTTATTTGCTCAATTTGCATAATGTTCGATGGGCGAGAGTATAGAAAATATTGTGAGCTTGGCAACAGTCGATGATATGGCAATCTAATAATGCAGTAGGACTTTCAAAGTTCGCAAACAACAACTACAGCATCAAAGATACTCGTACTACACACAACAACACAAAGGGGGTGCAGAATGTTATGAAATATTCAATCAAAACAAACAATTTGAAGCCGTAAATCTGACTACTACTATCCCAGCTATACAAAGGCAAGTCAAGACTCCTCAGTTATTCTGTCAGTACGTCAGTCAGTTGGTCATTCAGTGAGTTGGTCCATTAGCCATTCATTTCATTATTAAAATATTTTGCTTGCATTCACCTCTGCCAACGTTATTTTTGGCAAAATTTCTAGCCCCAGGCAAAAACCCAAGCAAACGAAATTCTAAAGCTTAATGGGGCGGCCAACGGGGGAGCAAGGGGGATGGCCGAAAGTATAATTTGCGGGCAAACTGCAACTATGCAATACAATCGAGTCAGTAAGATGATTACTATGCCAAACAATTTGAATTGCATATACTCGAGTTGTTGGAAGCATGGTGCAAAATGGGATTATGTAATCAAATTTATTTCCTCCTAGTCGAGTTTTCGCTTTACAAAAGTTTCAATGGAAATTTGCGAAAAAGTTGTAGAACGGTTTACAGCAATTATATTGAGACAGAGCATACTTTTATATTGAAGGTAGGAAGAAGTTTTGCGAGAAAGAATCTAATTAATATAGTTGAATGACAAATTATGCTGTTACATTTTACTATGGCTTTTAAGAAAAGTTTTGTTTTGGAAAAGTAAAATCAATTTACACACACTGTGTTATTTTGCATTATCAAATTTAAGTCTTTATTTCTTATTAAAAAGATAGTTTTGCAACTTGTAAATATTTTTACTATTACGACATTCGTAATCTTTTATCTCAATGAACTTGTGTTTTGCTCTCTCAAGAAAACTTTTAGTAATCGAATTTACCTTTGTTCGGCATTCGTAATCTTCGCTCTCTCCAGAGAGCACTAAGTTGTTCGGTTCTTCTTTGTGCGGTATCCTTAAACTTGTATCTCACTTGTGCTCTGCTCTCTCGAGATAATATTTAGTTAGGATAGGTGCTTCCTAGGGTATCCTTAATGTTTACTTAACTACTGTATGCAGAGCTTCCAACCTAGGCGAATTTATTCCTGCAAAATTCCAATCATGTGCACATAAAAGCCAACAAATTTTAATATTGCTGATGGGTTCGGGTTATGTGATTGTTACCCCGCAACTTTTAGAAACTTGCAGCACACGGGGGCGGACACATTAATTGGGAGTTAATTGAAAAGTTTGCGTTTAGTTTGGTCTAACTTTTAAGTGCACTTTGAGAGCGAAAGCCTCAAAGGAGTGAAGATGCCGAGAGAGTTGCTATGGGGCTATGAAAGTTAACTGAAATTGCATTAAGCGTTGCAACGAGCCAGCAATGTACAGAGAATTTGTAAAGAGCCAGGAGTGAGATGGAGAGAGGAAGCATAAGCTGAAGAATCTTGAAAGTATCGCGAAAAAAATGCAGAGCACATCTCGAGGCAATCGGTAATGTGGCATTGAAGTTGCCGCAAAACTTTGAGACTCTCTCGAGGCTGGTTAAAAGCTGCTGCATGCCTCATGCCACATGCCGCATTACATAACGGTAACTGTAATGACGGCTGTGCCACAAATCACCCACATATTTACACCCATCCACTTATTTAGTCGCCGAGCGCAGCGTTTAATAATTAAATGCAAATGCGAGTTTTTATAACCACATCGGTTGGCGGTTGGGCTAAAGGCCTTGGCGTTATAATCCGCAAACATTAACGCATTCCGACCAGAATAAAGTTGAGTTCTGTTGAGAATGAAGCAGAAGCAGAATGAGAAGTAAAGAAGATAAAGAGATGACGAGATGAAGGGCAGGTGGTTGTAGAGGACGACTGCTTTTAATTGAATGCGTGACTTGTTGAAACTTTTTATGATTTGGCGTAGGAATAAACAAAAAGTCGGGAGATGAGTCCCCAATAGGCCTGTCAAGACTCCCGTTCCTTTTACTCCCCCCTCTGTCAACTTTGGCATAAATTTAGGAACTGTCGCTGCGTCCATAAGTAGATTATGCCTAAGTATTAGAAAGCTGGAAAGTTTTGTCCGGAGATTAAGATATTAATTACAATAATTGTATTGATAAGCTTTTAATTACTTAAAATAAAACGTAATATACTGCGAATAATCTCTTATAGTGAGTATATGAAATACATCGCGTTATGAAAATGAAAATCGATTTAATTAACTTGATTGATTATTAAAGCTGTAGATTTTTTAATATATTTTTACATGACTAATCTCTTACCTTAGATAACTTTACTAATTTCAACACTTTTCTATTTTTCTATTTACAGGTGAGTTTTTTTTATCAAAGATGAACGTCAGATAAGTAAAACTTTGCTTCTATATCGATCATTTTTTTTTGCCTTTGCATTAATCAAAATGTGTCCAAAGTTGGATAGGAGTTTGGGTTGGCATAAACTATCAATAAGAGTCCTCTGTGGCTCTGGCATAATCAATTATCCGTTAGTACATATACTTATACTAAACCTTGTGTCGACAGTTTCTCACTCAAGTTTCGCTTTGTTTGCGTTCTCTGCTTTGGCACTTCATAAAACGACATGACAAAACGAAAAGTATTTTGCAATTTCTACAGCCGAGATTGTTCCAGCTACGATTTCTAAGGCATTTATAGTACTCAAGTCGGAAATATGTTTATTTTTATTTTCAGTTTATAACCTGCGCCACATTGTTTGTAACAGATTTCTCCTTAACAGATTTCTAGCTACAACATTTTCTAGGATATTTCATTTTGACAGCTTTTGCTTATATTTTTTGAAACTGCTAAAAAGGGGTATGATAGACTTGTCTGAATGTACGATACGTAACTAAGAGAATTGAATATATCCAGGACCAATTTGTACGTCTCTTATGGACGCTACAGGCATAAAATAAAGAAAAATGTCTACAGGGTATCTTGCTATTGAGCTTGTTTTTATGTTGGTGCAACAATCAGTAGAGCTCATGGCACGCCAACATTTTGGAAAACAATTTAAATTGAATTACTGCGACCCACGTGGAGAGCGAAAGAGAGAAAGGGAAATGCACTGACAGAGACAGAGAAAAAGAGAAGGAAGAGACAGCAATCAAAATTGTATCTCGTTGCTTTTTTTTTGCATAGCCACTATTTTTTTATGCACGGCATTTAAATTGCCATTTTTGATAGTTTTACATAACAATTCATGTACGTGAGCGTGTGTGTGTGTGTTTGTGTGTGTATGTGTGTTTTGGCACTCAGCCAAAACCAAAGAAAGAATCCAAAAAAAAATGTGATAAAAAATTTGCATTGCACAAAATGTGTAATTAAACATTATGCAAGGGGGAGGACAACGGGCAGAGCTGAATGCTGGATGGCGGGAATAATCCTTGAGCCTGGCGGCAAAACTTTACGCACTTTTCAATGCATTTTTTATGTGGCACGTGGGCGCAGTCATGTGTGTTGCAGTTGTTGTTGTTGCTGTTGTTGCTGTGTATCTGTGTGAGTTTATCAGTTGGCTGCTTCCTTGCACACACAGTGCAGGAAAAACCAAAACGGCAGCCATGAAAATCAACATCCGGCAGCAACAGCAACTGCAGCTGCAGCAAGTGGCAAGGGCAAGGTCAACTTTGTTGAAGGACATGCCAGCAGCAGCAGCAGCAACAGCAAAAACTACAACAACATAAGCAACAACAGCAAAAACATCAACAACAACAACAGCAGCAGCTCATCAGTCCACGCCCAGGCAATCAACACGCAGAGGCAAACCTTTGTCTCATTGGTTTGTTCAGTTGTATTTGTATTTACCATACCCTGTATGTGTGTGTACGTGTGTGTATACCGCCATTTTGTGCGCATTGTTTGCTGTGACGTTTCATTTCATTGCGTTTAGCATTTTGCGGTTTTACTGAATTGAAGCATCAGCTTACAGTTGACAGTTAACAACAGCAACTGTTGTCGAATGTCCTCTGGCATTCCGGCTAAAACCACATGCCAGCCAAATACGCCTCCAAATAAATAGCAAGAAGTATCTACACAATGTAACTGATGATCATTTCTGATTTTGACATTAGGCAAATAAGTTAACTAATTAGTTTAATGTCGTTTTGTTGATTTTGGTGCAGTTGAATTTTGGATTTAGATACTGATTGAGATTCATTTGCATAGTTGCAAGCTTATTTACAAGTAGATCAATATTTAGATTTTGGAAATGATTACACAACTTAACAGATGTGAGATTAGGGAGTTCAATTTAATATTCTGCCTGTTAAGCTGCAGTTGTAATTGTAGTTGACAGTAAGCGTAATATAACAAAATAAAATAAGGTATCTGTTATTATATTCTGCTTATTGAAAATCAAATCCAGCAATTACTTTAAATTTAGTTGATATCTGAGTTTTTAATTTAAATGCCAGCTTCAGCAAGTATCTCCTCCTAATAAAATAACAGTGGGAGTTTACATAATATAATAAGTCTACTTTTAACATAAAATTGAGAGTAAAAACAACAGCGCAAGAACAAGCAAAATTACCATAATGACCCAAATCTCTAAAAGCAGCTCCAATATTTACATTAAAAAAAAGCAACGTTTAACCTTTGACGAACTTTCAAGTTTGTTTGCCCTTTAAATTACCGTTCACACGAAACTTTTTTGTTGTAGTTGGTTTTTAACAAGGGTTCAGGACTGCAACAAGTGCGAACCGCAAACAACAAACAAACAGAAGAGACCAACACCAAGTTGAACTAATTTGATGCCCATTTATCTAAGTCCAGCTTCTCTCTCTCTCTCTCTCTCTCTCTCTCTCTCTCTAGTTCTTGTCACTCAAAAACACTGCATAATTTTCCAAGCTACATATTTCAAATTGTTTGTTTTCAACGCCTAATCTTTAAATTAAAATCAGCTCCATTAGGAACACACAAGACGAAATTTCTATGCTTACATATAAATATGTATTAAACAAAACACAAGACATGTAAAAACCAGCAGCTGGAATTAAAATGGCTTGCACTTCCTGCTTGCTGTTGTATAAAAAGTTGTTTAGTTTTGTTGTAAAATATAATTAAAAAGAAAAAAAAATTAGGAAAACAATATGTAATTTACTTCATGATCGTTCTATTCCCTTGTTTACAGGGTATCTGTTGGTGCATCCTAATCTGCAGGTTCTTACTTGCTTTTTGTTGTCGTTTTTGTTGCTTGCAATGTTGAAGGCAATATTTTTATTTACTAACGTTGGGGCTGCCATTGTGTGAGATTCAGTTTTTGTGTTTTATTTTTAATATTTTGCATAAAATTCTGCAGGCAACGAGTAAAACCACCAAAAAACTCCCACTAGCTTTAGCTCACTCTAGCCCATGGACACATACATATATAATCTAGTTAGCTCGCAGCTGTCTGTCTCTTTCTGGCTGAAATATGCGAACCGCTTTCAAGAATTTGCGTTGAAAATTTACGCAATGTTTGCCAGCTTCATTGTGTATGAGTATGTGTGTTGAGTGTGTGTGCGTGTATGGGTGTTTTTGTTGCTGTTGTTGTTATTATGTAATGCCTAACAAAGTTTTCACTCACTTAAATACGCTGGCGTGTATAATTCAAGCTCCTTCTCACGCTGCTACACGTGTCAAACTAATGCAAAAAGTGTCACAGTCTAGAAATTAAAAATTCAAATGAAAATGGGGCCTAGACTAGGGTGCAAATTAAGCGTTTCCGCTTTCTATCTCTTACTCTCTCTCCCTTTCACTTTCTCTATCTCTATCTTAAGTTGTCCCTGCTGTGCCACTTGGTAATTCATTTTAATGTGAAGCTTGCCTGGTTTTGAGCATATTTTGGGTTAAATTTTAATTTCCTGTAACTCAGTGTCGACTTCCTCTGACCGGACTCATTGTCAGTTACGTCTGCCACACATAGCTGACATTTTTCTCTCACTTTCTCTTACTCTTCCTCTCTCTCTCTCTCTCTCTCTCTCTGGCACTTCTATTAAGTTGATTACTCGGTTTGGGCATAAGGCGCTTATGTTTTGCAAAAGTATTAGGATTTTCATACTCTACATATATCGAGAAATACTTAAAATATTCGGAATGCTCAAATGGCAAAGCAAAGTCTTTGGCTTTGAGCTACTTAAATTCCACAGAGCCTTAAGACTTAAAATGTACAAAACGGACAATTTTAATTAACCTTTTTTTTACTTTGATGGGTCGAGTATAAAGTATACAGAGATATACAGACAGATGAAGATGCTTACAAATGCGACCTCAGCAGAAAGTTGGCCTAAAGCAAAATCAGCGTTGCATAACCTTCAATACGTGTATTTATTCTTGCTTTATATATACCAACTATATATTTTATATTTATATTATATATAGAGGCGTACTTTTGTATGCTTTGCCTTGCGCATTCCTTTTGCTCGCTTTGTGCGGTTTTTTTTTTTTATATCTTTTGTCTCGTTTCCGTTGCATAATTTCTTGGCCTGCGCTTTTGTGGCCTCCTCCTGTCTTTATAGACTGGCCTTAAGGTAAAAACTTGAAGGATATGCCAAAGGAAAAAAAAATAGAGTTGACCCTTTAAAATCTTTATTGTGTTTAAAATCTTCATTTCCTGCCTTTCCAGTCTTTAAGCTCAGATATTGCATCCGAAAAAAAAGCCAAAAAATTTTATAAATAGACTTAAATGCTGTTATTCATTACAAAAACGTTTACGAGTATGTTGTAAAAACGAATTTTATATTAAGTAGCAACCAAATTTGTTGTATTCTTCTTTTTATAATGTATCTTTTGTCTGCTGCATCTTTTTTCTTAGTAATTTCTTAAAACTTTTTCCCTTTTTGCGGTTTTAAATCTTTCAATTATTCATTGGCGCCTTTGCTGTGCGCTCAAGGTCATTTCGACCAGGCTGACTGACCACAAAGTATGCAATAAACTGCAGTCTCGACCAGATTCGTGCCCTTGATATTGCGGTACTGGGTGGACCTCGTACAAAGTTCGACCTTGACTCGTTTGGGGTTTCACTTTTTATTTGGGAATGGCCTCGTCTGATGTCAGTTATTATTATCATTATCATCGGGATTGTGGTCAACGTCAGCAGCAGTCGCTGCAAAACATTTGCCATGACTAATGACTGTCAGGCGATGAGGTTTTTCACAGATTTTCCGAGTGAAAGGAAGTAGAAATGGAAAAGTTTTGCGGTTAGTTTTGCATTCTGCCTGCTGTCTGCTGCCTGCTGCTATCAAGTCAGACTTTTGTAAATTATTATGATGCCACAAGGGGCTGTCACATATGTTTCTAGTATCACGCGTAGATTGCTCTATTGTTCGGGCATTGTTCAACATTTTTACCACTAAATTGTTGTCATTTTGTGTGTACGTTTTGTTTGAGTTATCTTCGCTTTTGATTTATTTATAGACACAGCTGGCACTCAAAGGAAGCTTAATTACATTGTTGGTCCTTAAGCTAAACATTGTTGCTAAAGTTGTCGAAACCAAGAACTAAGTCAATTCAATTAAATGCCCAAAAGCAAATTAGTTGTGTTGAGAAGAAATGTACAAGTTGGTAGATAACTTGTTATTTGACTACAGTAGCTCTTGTTTAGCTTTGATTGATTGTGGCTTAATTACCTTAGAGCTAATTAACCAAATGCTGAGCGAAATATTAATGTACAAGGCAGGAAATTAAGGGATGGACAGAAACTTACACGGAAATTCCAAGACTTGAAGAGTCTTTTCTAAGTTGATTAGGTTGAAGATGCTGTATGACAAGCTTTTATGGAGAAGAAATGCTGTTCTTCATTTAAGTAGAATTTGGCTTATGATTTAATGAAACAATTCAATTGTTAAATACTTAAATTACATATATTTTCGAGTACTTTTACTTACATTTCCTCTGTTTACCGTTTTGAATTAATATTACTAGTAGTTAAAATCATTTTTAAGTATTTAAAAGCACTTAGTGGCTTTTTAGGAACTTACGGGTATTTGAAATGATTTAAAATTATTATAAACACTTATAAGTTCGTCAAAAGTGACTTTAAATTATCTTTTTCTTTTTTTAAGGTTTACTTTATTATTTTTGCTGATATTTTAAATGCTTTGTAAACCCAAATTAATTGTTTAAGATTTTGGTTCCCTTCTGCATGTATTTGGGTATACGTTTTTTACATACTCCTTCCCCCTGTTTCGGTTTTTTCTCTTCTATATAATTCTCTTCTTTATAAAAATGATTTTAAATACTCTTAAATACTTGGTAATCCAAAGTAAATGGCTAAATAAATTTTTCCTGCTTTTATCTCATGTGCTGTCAGCTCAACGCGTTTTCCATTTCACTTCTCTTTCGGTTAATCGCTCCCACATCATCTCATCAGCATGCCAATCTGAGCTAATCCGACTTGTGTGTGGGGAACGCATTTCCGCACACTTGCAGCGTCAGCATCGGAGCAACGTCATCGACCCAGAAAACGCCTCCGAACCAAACGGTGGCTGCTGCCAAGATAAATACAAACAGCCAAAAACGAATTTCCAGGCAGCGGGTCGCTAAATATGCTGACAACAATCATTGAGGAGAGAGGGGTGACCAGAGGGGAGGTGGAAACAATCATAAACAACCATAAACTATATGTATTTGTGTTTTCTTTGGCGAACCTGACCTTCACCCAATCGTGACGCTCTAATTCCATTTGTTTGGCTTTTCTGCTTTTGAGTGACGCGGAATTTTAATGAACTTCACCTTCAAACAAGTCGCATTTATTGTTGTCTAATGTTGCTCCTTGTTGTTGTTATTACATGTTAATGAACTTGTGCATTTTACGCTCATGTTGGCATACCAAAAATAGTATTTTTTGGCCTCAGATCTATAATTATATTGAATAGTATATCGAACAAGTATTTCGCGTCTATTTATTTATTTATAATTGTTAATAATAATCATTATTATGAGTTTGTGCATGTGACACATTTGACTCACTCGATGAACATTTTCTACAGGTTAAAAATACTTATACCCATTCTCTGTGATTCATTTTCGTTAGCGGATCCTTAAGCAAATCAGTGAGTAGACATTTTACTTTTGTCTTCTGGCTCTGGCGCTGTGACGTCAAGAAAACCTGTTGAAAATCTGTCGACTAACACATAATTCATATGTTTTATTTACTTGGCTTGAATTCTTTGATTGCCAAATAAAAAAGTATCCAACAACAAATGTTGCATAAATATTTAAAGACAAACAACTGAAGGCATTTGAATATTTTCAAATACATATATCCGAAGCTGTTTGTCGTTTTCATTTAACGACTCTGAATAAATAGGTTTATGAAAATGGCCAGAAATAAAAAATAAATAAATAAATATAAATCAAAGCAGTTGTGTTGCTATTCTGAAATTTGTGCCAACTTGTTTGATTAGTACAATATATACTGTTAAATTTATTGCAGCAGATTAAATAGTAAGTGGGTGGATTAATCCTTTTTCTTGAGAAAAACAAAAAAATGCTGCATAATTAGTTAATTTGTCAGAAATTTGCTTACCTTTGTTTTTGAATTGTAATTTAAAAAAAAATGTATATATATTTTTTGGGCCTTCTGTGCGAAAAAACAGCCTTGTTTAATTTTATAATTAGTTTTGTAATTGATTATTTTTCAACACCCTCAAAGTGCTTAGATAAAGCCTTTATCATAAAGAAACAAAATGCAACTGGTCGCTTTAGTTTCTTAATATTTTTTATTGATTCGCTTTAATCCCAAATTGTTTTATCTCAGGCACAATCAATCAGTTTGAGCAAGTGCATCATTAATCATCCGCTGATCATCTGCTGACATTCAGCGAGTCTTAAAATACAGTGTCAGCGTCTTGAGTTATGCAGCATGCAGCTTTTGTTCTTGCAATAAACCATCAATCATGACAGTCAGCTTGCCCTGGCGGCCATAAGCAATAATTTCTCTATTTCAGTTTAGTTGATGCTTAGCCTTAATTTATGTTTATTGCGGTGAAACAACTAGAAAATTGTTGCTGAAATGGGACATAAATAATATCATTTTAATTATGTCAATTTCAGAAAATTGCGCATCGCATTTCCCTTTGAATCTTGTCATCGAATCATCTTCATTTATTTACTCTTGAGCGACACTTTTTGCCCACAAATCAACAGAGACCAGCCACAATTCCATCATCATCAACAACAAGAACATCATCATCATCATCATCAACACGGTCGTCATCGTCATTTTGAGGTTGACCTTGCCAACTTCCGCTGTTGCCAAATATTATTGCTAATTTATCAGATCTTAAAGCAACTTTCGGGACCAGCTGGGAATGCTGTTTGTGTTATTGCTGGCCATGTTTTCAGCCACTTCCGTTGCCAATTCGAGTAGAGCTTCTGCTGCCAATGTCGTTATGATGATAAAGAGAGAGAGAGAGAGAGTGAATCTATCCAATGCTGCATTATTCAAAGGCCTAAAATTTATGTGGCAACTAATTGCTGTGAGCTAGCAACAACACATGTCGTATGATTAATGTGCCCAGGCTCTTATCATTTATGCTTCGCATTTTTATGCTTGTATTAGAGTAAAGAGAGAAGAAGCCTTTGTGACCTTCAGCTATTGATTGAAGTCATCATCGGCAACGCCCCAGTTGTGACAATATAATACAACATAATATGATGAGAAAAGTAATGAGGCGAATATACGAATCGAAAATGCGCTTTAATATATTGAAGGGAGTTATGTGAAATAGAAATTGATATTACAATTTGCAGACTGTAAAAAGCTGTGAAATTAAAGAGAGGACAAAATAAAAGAACAGTCGGAACTCTTTGTATCAATGTACAATCCTAGAGGTAGTCAAATGAACTAGCCAAAATTGAAAAATGTTAGCTTCCAATAAAAGCATTTTGATACTTAATAGTCCTCCAACACGCCATACAACCTCATATATCAACACAGACATACACACAACACACACACACACATATAGACAACACACACACACACATTGTCACAATTTCGTGCATGTGGGCGAACAAAACGAGGTTTGCACGCCGAAACGTTGGCAAGTTTATGGGCCAAACTGCTGCTGTCCAACATGGCTAAAATATAACACCACACTCGTGGCACACACATATAAAGTACAGTAGAACTGCTTTATGGACAACATCTATACAAGACATTGTACAACATTGGACAATAAATAATATTAAAATGTTCATTACATATTTGGAAACTTGTTATTAAATAATTTCATAGACTTGAATAAAATCTAGTATAACAATTGCAAAAATATGCACAAATATTTGTCTTGCATAAAGTCAAACATGAATTGATTTTAAGTGTTCACTATAGGCAAGCTTGACTTTATCTATGTGTGTTGCGGGTGCTGCTTTGGTTGTGTAGTCCTGCTGCTGGTGCTGGTCCAAATTGTAATCATAACTCGAGCGGCGCATTAAACATAACAAAAAATAGCTCGAAGCACGTAGCCAAAGACAGCAACACCACACACACACACACAGACACAGCCAGGATAGGTGTCTCCCTATGTGTATGGGTGTGTGTATATTTTTTGGGTGTCATTGTTGTTTTTCGACTGCCAGGCTGTCAAAGTTTTATGCCTGAAAAGCATTTAACTCGCGATGTTCGTCTACTTTTGCATTGTTGTTGTCGTTGCTGTTGTTGTTGTTGCTTAACGCGTTAGGCTGTTGTTGTTGTTACATACGTGCAGAAATTGGGTGTGAAAAGCACTTTGCCACGAGAAGTGGCAACAGTGTTAAAGTGACGTTTACTGTTATTCGAGCACTCTACGTGCCGCCTTCTAGGCTCATCTAATGGCCCTGGCAAGAGCCCAACAACAAGCCCATCGCACCACGAGTAGCTGAGACGTTTAAGCCTTTAGGCAGTTTGTTGTGGCGCCACCTTTTTTTTTTAACACCATCTCGTTCCCAGTTTTATCTGTATCTTTGGGTTGCCAGCGCGTAACTAGGCACATTAAGGGCTTTCTTTCATTATATTTAAACCTTAAATATGACTGAGACAGACAAAATCTGTTAAAAACAAGTGATTACAGGCAGGTGGGAAACAGAGATGGAGAAAGGGATAAAGACGATGAGAGTTGGAGAAGGGAGAGCGGTGTAGCCCAAGCTTTTGCTAGGTTACATGTTGCCCTGGCTACAAATCCTAGTTAATAGGCTTTCCTATTACCTTTTTTCTCTTTTTTTCTTTTGCGTGCTTACGGCCATTACACACAATGAATTAGTGTATATTCGAGTGTGTGTGTCTGTATGTGTGTAGAACTGTGATTTCCTTATATGGATGCGATGCTGTGAATTGTGCTGAAATTACTGACAGTCACTTAAGCTATTATTTCTGAATGCAATCTAAAATGATTTATGAAATTAGTTCCCAAGAAAAAGCACTACACATTTTCGTACCATGTTTCGTTAGAGTTTCCCCAGAAATACGTGTATGTTTGACATTTTTGTTGTTAAAGTTGTTTAGCAAATAGACTGGCTCAGTATTTCATTTATTATCTGCACACAGTTCTAGACATTTTTTGTTGCCTACATTTAGACGCACATCTATAAATTTGACACCTCGTCGAGCTGCTCAGTGCTCTGTCTCTCTTTCTCTCTCCCTCTGTCTCTGTCTCTGTCTCTCATAAGTATGTGTGTATTTTGCCTCGTAAAGTTTACTTTTTAACACAAGTTCTGTTGTTGTTGATCTTTTGACTGCGTTGGCTGCCAGAGTTCAGGTTTCCAGTTTACCAAGTTTCAAGCCGGTATTGTTAACTTTTGCATAAGTTATGCTTTCTTTTTCTTTTCCTCACCCTCTCTCTCATTTCTGTCCTTCTGTCTGTTTTTCTCTCTTGCTGTCGGTCGACTGTTCATTTTTATTTTCATGGCATTATTTTGTTCTTTGACCGGGTTCTTTTTTTATGGGCGACTTTGTCGAAACAGTTTTCCATCAAGTTTTTGGGTCTGCTCTCGACCTAACCGAAATTAAATGTTATTTGTTCGGCCTTTGCGCTTTACGATATGCGCCAATTTCTGTGCCCATAAATCAGATAGGCACAGCCAGTGAACTTGACATCCCTTCACCCTGCTTTCTCCCACAAAAAAAAGAAAAGAAAAATATATATAAATTTGTACACCTTCTTCCAGCGGGGCGACCTTTTCGATAGAAGCGAATTTGTTAAATGTGTTTGTCTCTCTCTTATTTATTTTGTTGTTTTCTCGTTGATTTTCTTGGGGGCTACATAACTTTGCGCTGATTTCATCTATCAAATTAAGAAAGCAAAAGCTAAAAATTGTTGCGCTCACTCGTTCATTCGCTTTTCAGTTCTCCGCCTCGTAAATCTGTGGCGTCGCCTAAGAATATTTAACAAAAATTCTCGCCTCGAACATAATAATACATATTATAATTATTATTATACGCCGAGTGGTCGTCAACGTCGTCTTCGTTCAAAAACAATGCGGTACAAAATTGCCATTAAAATAAAAGATAAGAGAAATTTTTTAGGCGGGAAGGAAGGGGGCGTGGCCAGGCGTCAAAGTGTCAACTGCCATTAAAATTTTGTTTTCAACGACCATCTTCTTAGGCGTCGACTCAAATTTGACGCTTTGTTTGCCGAAAGAACTCAATTAAGTTTTCATTTTAAAACAATTCATTTCTCGTCAAATTCCTTAAACGTTCCTAATTGAGTGAGGCCACCAAAAAGCCAAAAACATAAAGAAAATGGCTTTAAAAGGATATTTGTTGCTTGTTGTTTCGTAATTACCGAACAATTGAGCAATTTAATTATTTAAACAGCTTTGTTTTTGCCTTTTTCTGGTGTCGATGGGTTTCACTCGAAGAGCAGAAAATGTCACAAAAGATACTTTGAGTGATAATAAAATTAAGTAAAGAAATAATTGCAATGGAATTCGACAAAATGCTTTGTTTTTGATTTTCGCATTTATTTGGCTTCTTTTTATAGCTTGCATAAATAAAAGCCCATTTCATTTATATGAGCTGTTAATTAAACTTACTTTATGGTGTTGTGTTGAGCTCTTTAATAATGGCAGCTTAATTTTTGAAATGCTTTCTCGCTTAATCATTTGAATCTATTGTACATATATTAACTGATAATGTTCTTTATTGTGAAGGATTTTTTATTGCGAGGCCTTTCATTTTCTTATAAAAAAAAAATATTTAATTATTTACTTTAGATAGTACAAATCAAATAAGTAAGAATTTATAGGAATACAATCGCTGATTCGTTACACACCTGAGTTTTTGTTGCCTATTTAATCCAACTCTTTTTGAAGATATTTTCAAATACTTAGTTTAATAAACAGTCAATTCTCTATAACAAACATTTTCCTCTCAAATTCATCTTTAACAACCTGCAGCTTTTCGCTGTTGTGCTCGCCAGAATCAATTGGCAGCAAATATTTCATGTATAAACTGAAATCACAGACGCATTGCTTAGCATCAATAAATATTTTCAATCTAAACAAAATCGGTTATACGTTCATTTATGAATGACAAGTATTGCGCTTTAGGCATTAGGCTAATTGACTGTGCCAAGTCGTATATCAAAATCGAACAAAGGCAACAACAAAGTCAACAAATGCTATTAACACTTTGTACACAAAAGAGTGGGAAACTATTTAGAACTAGTTCAATTGAGACGCCCACGCCAGATACAAGATACAAGATACGGAAGATACAAAAGGCAGACACCTTGTCAGGCCCACAGAATGTTGAGGAAAATTAATTTAATTTCTCATTTTCACTTTATACCCCGCTGTGGGTCGCCCACAGAGATTTCATTGGGGATTTGTTTGCATTTGAATTCAGTTGCTAAGACGACGACAACAAATCTCTGGCTAATCGCATCAAAAATGCGGCAGTGGCAACGACGACAAAAATATTTCAAGTGGTCTATTTATAGTACGGATACAGATACAGATACAGATACAGAACTATGTGTGTATATGTGGGGATTGCATAGCTGACTAAATTTGCTCATGATGACTGTGTGCTCGGCCCATAAGAACAGTCGGCCATTCGGCCTTCACCTTTATACACAATTTTGTTTGGATATTCTCCGTTTTGCTCCAGACACAAAGCTCACAAATTAATTATTTATACGCTGCCTTTGCAGTCGATTTTTGTTGCTGCTGCTGTGTTTGCCATTTGGTTTTAAACAATTCGTACATAAAGTAAACTTAATTTATTTTTAATCGGCATTTAATTGGCTGCCCGCTGTTTTTCTTACACTCGAGATTGCAGCATAAAAACTTTTAATTGCTCCTAAGGTATTTTTCCTCCTCAACTCTGTTGTGATCTGTTGTTGGTTGTTGGGCCTGCAGAGGTAGTTGATGTTTATTTTTGGGTTCAACTCTTGAAATGCCAAACGCATTTGCACCACCATCCAATCCACCGCCAATTGTGGGCCAATGTGTCGACGACATCGCCACAGTGAGTCGCGACGCAGCACCTACACCTTTTTCCAAGAATATAACATGAAAAGGTATACACATATTGAAAATAAACATTTGAGCGAGCGAAAGGGCAAAGTTCAAGTGCAATATACTTATAAGCTGACGGCTTTGCGAGAAGTTCCTCTCAAGTTGATGGATATGAAGTAAATGTGGTTTGACAAGTGCCTGAAGACATGCTAAGTGCCAGCAGAAATTTTGAAGAAGTGTTCAATTACTTTTGTGGCAGATGATGTGAAATTAAAACTGATAGGTACAGCCCAAAGGCAAGACCATCAAAATGTAATAAATATTTATTAAAATTCCTGGAAAACAAATCAAAGTTCTTAAAATCGAAAAATAAAAAATGAACCAATATATTTCCAACTACTTATCAAATCAAGTCGAGCTTCCCTGATACTAAATGTGAAAAAGAAAATTATAATCAATTTTATCAAATATATATATTTTTAATGCATAACAAATCATTTGGAAAATAAGCTTAACTTGTCAGAAAACTCGATTTTTCATTTATTTTTTTCCTAGAAATTTGGACATTGAATTGAATAATCTTTTAAAAATGATTTCCATTAAATATGTCTACAGAAATATGCTTGAATTTGTTTTTCAAAGCATTAACATTATAATTGTGTATGTTTTGAATCGTTCAACTTCAGTTAATATATATATATTCCAATCAATTACATTTGTCTTACGGCACATGAGAAATGCACAATACGAGTACAACTCCATATTCCACATTGTTTTTTTCTTCAGAGTAAACGACAATTTCAGCAGCTGTTTTAGGAGTACAGAGTACAGAGATGTGTTTTCGATCAATAAAATGTGAGGCAGCATTTCATAGTTGAAGTGTTTGTTGTCAAGCAAATGGGAGCAAAAAGCATTCCAAATGTACAAAACGATGTTCCCGAGGAGCCAGGCAAATGGCATCTCGACACTTGAAGTCCTTATGCTTCGTCCATAAATGTGATATGTGCTTCGAGCAGAAAACAAATGTCAAAATCGAATCGACAAAACATATGCAAATTATGGGCAAGACTAGGAAAAAGAAGGCAAATATTACAAATTTGTTTTTTTTTTATATATTTCAATTTTATGGCTATGCAAGCGGGGAAAATTCAAGGCGCATGAGTCACTTGGCTCGCAGGTGGGCGTGGCAGTTGTAATTTAACGATGTGCCATTAATTAAATTTAATGAATTATGTCGGGGCGTTGATATTTCGGCGGCTGCAACAAATTTGTGTGCACGACGCGGCGTATACGTGCTATGCACAATTAGGGCCAAGAGCTGAGCACAAGCATAAAACATGGGCGTGGCAGTGGCAATGGTACTGGCACTAGATTTTGACACAGCAGTTGTTGCATTTATTAAAGCGGAACCTTACTCAAACCAAAAAGGAAAAAAGAAAAAATAAATAGAAAATCCTGGGCACTGGGGCGTATGGTTAACGCAATAAATGTCACTGCCATTTGACAGCTTCTCTGGAGCAGCCGGCGTTCATTTTGAGTGACGTCAGTCGGTGTATCATGTGCAGACATTTTTGTTGCCTCTCCTCTTGTTGTATTCCCCAGTTGCCAACTGCCAACTGTGCAGGTCTCTTTCTCTTTCACGCATGCCTTTACCAAATGAAAATTAGGCTATGAAAAGGCATTGCCTACACGAGTATTCGGTTATGTTTGTGCGGTGGTGCGGTGGTGTGTTGTTGCTGTGTTGTTGCTGTGGTGCGTCCTGGCCTGAAATTCACAGCCTCACATTGTTTATTTATCAAATATCCACACACTGTCAGAGCGAGCAAAAATCCTGAGTTGAGAACAAAAGCAAACCCGCAATAAAAGAGCAACAACAAAACATACACACATATGAAATGTGCTTGATGAGAATAAATGACTATGTGCATACCCTGTAATGCAGTTTAATGCATTTACATTAGAAATTACAGCATACGAGCTCAATTAGAAATTATTCTCGATTGTACTAATTACAAGCTGTCCCTTTTTGCTTTGATTTCCAGGTCATTTCGACCAAATAGACCTTGTTTTCTGTACCCTGGTTGTTGTTTTGTTTGCCTTGGCCAAACATAAAACCGCACAATTGATTTGCGACTTCCCAACCTATTCTCCGACTGTTGTCAGTTTTATTTTTTGCTTTTTATAAATGAATCTGTGCATTACACACTATGGAATTGCAATTCCCAATGACGTCACATGTCGCCCACATTCGCATTTCATATTGCATACTTATTGGCATGCCAGGCATTTTGGACTTGAACCTTGAACTCCTGGTGACTGTAGATAGTCGTAATTGATTAAAAGGCAAAATGTGCCAGGCAGCTGTTGGCTCTGGCTCTAATTAGGAGACTAAACTTTCAGGATAATTAATATAGAATGCCAGATGCATGAGATAACAGAGTGTGAGAGAGAGAAACTGAGATTCTTGTGATAATCAAATTGATATATGTGGCATTTGACATTGGCTTGCACTAAGCTAAAAGCTGTGCTTTAAATCAATTATGCATTCAATTAAATGCTTAGATGTTCATACATTAAATTGCGAGCATTAATCTTCATTTTACTTTAGGCTTTAATGCTTGAACCTTACTCAAAGTGCAAATTTGTTTATGTTTATGCTATAATTCTTGCCTGCGGTTGTTGTTGCTGTGAGTGCTGTCAGCTCATAAATTCTCAGAGGTTGTGAGAGGGACAGATAGCGTGTGCGAGTGAGAGAGAGAGGCAGCTAGTTGCTAGTTAATACAAAGACATTTGTCGCCATAATTTGACAAGCACATAAATTCATTAAAATATTCTGAAGTCACACTAAACCAACCTCCTTATTCTTTCTGTTTCGCACCCTTTCTCTCTGTCTTTTGGTCATGCTTGTCCTAGACTTTGGTCACATCTTGAACTTGATGCTTGAAAATGTATTTTCTTGGCTTTCAAAAATGATTTCATTACTTCATCACTCGCATTGTCAAACAAAAAACAAAAAATATATAAATAAATGAAATGAATTTGTTTAATGTTTTCATTTATTTCTTCAAAATATTTTTGCAAACACGTCAAGACATACCTCTCCCTCTCTCTCTCTCTTTCTATCCCTCGTTCTTTTTCCCTTTCATTCACTTGGGCATCTTTTCGCACTAGCTTTTCAATTGGCACTCGGCCAACGGAATTTGTATCTGTTTCAAATAGTTTTCAGACCCGTCCCTCCCCAACTTGCCACGCCCCCTCGGTTGCTTATTTAAACGCGCTTTGATATTTATTTACGTGTGATTAGCAAAATTGGTTAACAGTTTTCGCATTCGCTATGCATTTCTGCATTTGATTTGATTTTTCTATACAGATGTTGTGCTTCTGATTTCCAATTTGTTATTAATTTGTTAGTGTTGCAGTTGTTTGGTTTTTATGTACTTAATTTGGCAATTAATTGCCACCATGAATTTTGGCGAGTAATGAAGAGATATATTTTCATTTGCTTAGACCATAAATATTGAGTGAAAAATGCGCAGATTTTTCTATCCACAGCTCTCCGTCTCTTTTCCCCCCCCTCGAACCGTGGCTGTCTGTCAAGTGTAACATTTTTGTTTTTTTTCTTTTCTTTTTTAATGACTGACACGCCAACGAGCAGCAGTAAATGAAAAGTATTTAAGCACTTGTTAGGAATTTCCTCTTAATTGCTTTTCGGGCATGTGGAAAATGATATCGTGCCGATTGCCCGTCCGTCCGTCCGTCTGTCTGTCTGTTCTTAGCCTTCTTCTTTTCGGACAGGAAACTTCATTTGTTATGCTTGATTAAAATAGTCAGGAAAATAGGTTAGCAAGCAATTTCCGGTCCTTGACTTTTGTGTAATTATTGATGTGGAAATGATACAGCTTTTCCTTTATTTGACGTCTACGAAAAACTCATAATTATCTGTGTCTTTGTTTTTAGCGCATTTGCTTCATTCCGTTTTGTGTCTACTTTGTAAACTTTAGCCGTATTTTACTAGCGTTTCTTCTGTAAATACCTTACTTTTTATTGTTTTCTGAAATCCGTTTTATTTTCTTTTGTCTGACTTTCATATATATTACATAATTCGGAGCTTAAATGCTGCGCAAATAGAGATAAGTTCTTACTTTAACAAGTAACACTAGTCAACATAGTTGAATATTTTCTCCAAGCTCAAGCTAAAACAAAATTAGGAACATTTAAATGAATAAATTGTAAAGGTAAAAAGATAATAAGATAAAAGGAAAGTAAAACACACAAGCTGTATGAAATTTGTTGTCTAGTGTAGTTAAACACTGCTGCTTTTATACTCAAATATACTGGCACTTAATTGTTTGCCATTTCTCATTATTAACGAGGTCGCCCCACTTACACAAGGACTTCAGAGACAACAGCAACAACAACAGCAAGAACAACAAGAGCAATTTACATTCATTCAGT
Organism: Drosophila suboccidentalis; assembly: GCA_037043435.1. Taxonomy (NCBI): domain Eukaryota; kingdom Metazoa; phylum Arthropoda; class Insecta; order Diptera; family Drosophilidae; genus Drosophila; species Drosophila suboccidentalis. The sequence goes on from JBAMBK010001961.1 coordinate 29,437, forward strand.
TTTCAGTTGTCCGTTGGGCATTTTTTTCTCTGGCCAGGACTGTCCAAATGTGGTTGGGTTCACTATTTGGTGGCTCACTGAAGAGACCCGTACGCTTAACCCTTAAACAACAATTAAAAGTATTACACTTGACCAGCAGGGAGAGAGAGAGAGGGAGAGAGAGACATGGAAACAAAAGACGAGCAAATGTGTGTATATATATGTATGTGTGTGTGTGTATGTTTGAGTGCTTTGTGGGCACTCAAGTGGCCAGGCAAGCTGAGGCTGTGGCTGAGGCTGTGCCACTGGCAGGCAATTTTCAGTGGTGCCAGCTGCTGCTGTGGTGTGGTCAAGGGAAACCGAGCAAGCCACCAAAGCAGCCACCATAACAATTAATGTAAAAGCTCATCAAGTATACGCAGTGGGGCCCACATGCTTCTGTCTGTTTCTGTCTCTGTCTAGTTAGCTTGGCACATGCTCGTAAATTAGTTGCTTGCACTTGTTATTCAGCCTATGCTCTCTACTCATTTGCGCTTCTCTATCACATTCTCATTTGTTCTCTATCTCTAACTTTATCTTGCAGAACCAAGAAAAGACAAGACTGATGCACAACAACACGGTGGCAATGGCACATTATCAACACCGAATATTGAGCAACCGACATGCCAGGGCTCCATGCTCCCACCACCGGGTGGTGGTGGCGGAGGTGGTGGTGGCATGCACCAGCAGCAGCAACAACACAACCAGGCCGATTCCAATAACAAGCAGGAGCGACCCAACACTCTCAGTGGCAGCAACAAGCTGTCGCGGCGAGGAGTCAACATTTGCTATCACAACGAGCATTGTAAGTAGATACTAAAAGTAGTATATAGACATCCACACAAATGCTAGAGTATTACAAAGAGTAGACCCACAACCAGGCAAGGAAATCGCTTGGATACAAACGGTATCATTTGATTAAATTTTAAATTTAAATTTAATATAATGCAACTATCAGTGATTGAGTGTAATGTTGTCTAAAATAATTGAAACATAACACACAAACAAGTATTTTTATCAGGGACCCTAATCATTATGAGTTTCATTATACAAATTACATACTAATGATTATTTAAAGATTTTAAAAGATTTTCTTCAATGATAATGATTAAATTTGAGCGAAAAAAAATAAAACTCACATGTAATCATTATTTGTGATTTTTATTTATTCGTTCAAAATAAAACTTACTTTTAAAAAGGATTACGTAATCATTTTAAAGATTTGTTTTTGCATTTTATGGGTCCTCTGGGTTTCTTATAAAGGGATATGCAAAAATACTTTGAAAATTCTACACAAAAGCCATGAATTTAAAGTGAGCTATATTTTGAGCGAAAAAATAAGAATCATAAATAATGATTATTTGTGAGTTTTATCTTTTCGCTCAGATTTAATCATTGTCATTATTTTTTTGTATATGGGCATTTCCAGAAAAAGGTCCACCACGACGAAAAACGTAAAATTGATTAAAAACTCACATCTTGTGAAATTTTCTTCCAAAAATGTATTCAAGTTATTTATTTTATCAATATACGCTAGAAAAAATTCAATAGGATGAACATATAGATTATACATTGGAATAAATTCACTTTTTCCATATTTTTGCCTATTTTCTTAAAAATTTATTTTCAAAATGAACCGTTTGTATTTTAACGATTACACTTAGTAGGACAGTAAGATTGTAACATGAACCATTTTAATATATAGAAATATATTGAAAGTTTAATTTAAAACAAGTTCTAAGAGCTATATATCGGAATATGGAATAAAATTTGATAAATAAACTCTTGGAATAACTAGGTGGAAATCTTGTCACGTTCACGATGTCACGTTACAAATTACTAAGAAAACTTGTAAAATATATAAAACGGTAGTTACATATCAAAATTATTTCTAAAATGGAAAACTACATTCTTTTATTATGGCTTAAGAGTATTTTCTTCCAAATTACTCGCCACATTTCGCAGACTTTCGCATTTGTCAAGATGAAGTCAAAAATGACTTCCATTTTTCGTCGCGTTCGCGATGCATTGTTTTCTATAAATAATTAAAAAACGACAAGTCTTCAAAGATTGTCTTTTATCATAAAAATAGAGTTGATAAAATGCATTAAACACGTGAGAAAACATTTTTGAAAATGTCAATTTTTTCCATTTTATTTTTCATTTAAAGTCGTACGAATGTCGAGTTCGCGATCCTGGAAATACCCATATGTATTCTAGTCATTGATTTTTTGATGTGAATCATTATTTGCGGTCCCTGCTTTTTATCTCTTTCAATTAATTTGCTGTCGGATTATATAAAAAAAAATTGTTTGTTTTTCAATGTTGAATTCAAATTTGTTAAACTTATTATTTGTATTTCGAATCGTTAGTTATCGCTGCAAATATCTGTACTTAATCGGTAGTACATTTTGAAATCTAGCTCGAAGTAATTTTAATAATAGTTTATTGATGGTACTTGATAAACAATAAAGTTATCAAACGCACTTTGCTAACGTTCATCGATTCATAGTGCTGATTTCCTTTGCCTGGTTACAAATCCCACACAATAGTCACCACACACTCAGACTCATACACTCACACACACACGCACACTCGCATACACATTTAATTCACATGCTAGCCAAAGAGACTCATACTCACTCACTGTTTGTCTTGCCTCTCTCTCTCTCTCTCTCTCTCTTTCTTTGTCGTCCCCGATTGTGTAATGTATCCCGATTCATTTAGATGGCGGCGATGATGGCGGCAAAATGGTGGGTGGACCGCCGGGTAGCACACCACCGCCATATGGCAAGCTGCCGCCGGGCGTGATGCTCAGCGAGCTGCCGGAGCCACCGATACCCGTATCGGAAATTGGACCCATCCCACCGCCGCCAATGTTCTCCACGCCGAGCCCGACGCTCATCGCTGGACGACCGCACGGGCCAGGCGCTATGAACGATCAGGATTATCAGCAGGACTACGATTATGATGGTAAAACACAACAAACAAACAAATTCCAGGCTAGCTTCAGCTTCATTACAAATGCGCACTTCATAAACTATGCTAGTGCCCCTCTCTCTGCCCAAAATTTATTCAATATTTGTTAACAACTTTAAATACATTAAATTAACTTTTGAATTTATGTTACAATATCACGCAGATCACGATCCCGACCAGGACGAGCTCGACTCGGATGATGAGTATGCGCCGTATGGTGGGAATCATGTTCGCGTGATGGACACGCAACGCGTCGAGGAAATTCCAGCCAAAGAGCCAAAACCAAATGCAGTTCCTCTCAAATCGGCGCTAAAGAAGAAGGGCCCCACGGCCAACGCGTCCTCCGCATCGGCATCCACGCCCGTTACGCCCACACAGGAGCATCACAGTGCCGCCCAAGCGGCGGCCATTTCCAATAGCAACGGCGGCATCGGTTCGATGGCCGCGGCAGCCGCAGCCGCTGCGGTGGCGGCGTATACGGCCAGCCAGCGACCGTTGGTGGTGCGTCAGGATGCGGCGGGCAACAACTATTCGCTCAAGTGAGTATTCTCCCCCTTCCCACTTTGCCACTTGCCATTTGCCCCCTTTATCTGTAGTTTCTTGTGTTGCCCTTTTGACTTTTGTTCTTTTGTAGCTTGAAATTGTGTTTTTTTTACTTAACTTTGTCTCTTCCAATCTTTCTCTCTCTCTCTCTTTCTCTCTATGTTCATCACATTTCTGCTGCAACAATTTTATGAATTGATAACGACGCCCCTAACCCCCTGACCCCGACCCCCGACCCTGTTTATGTTATTTGTTTCATAATTATATTGGTAAATTTTCTCTTTTAATATTTAACAATTTTTCTCTTATTCAAATTTGGTTTTTGTTCTTTGTTTGTGTGTGCGTTTTTTCCTCCCTCTCTCTCTCGCTCTCTCTCTGTCTGTCTATCTACTACTTTACAACAACTACAACAACCAACAAATACCTCTACTATTACAACAATCAATCAATACAATCAATCAACCAATACAATCAACCCGAAAACGTACCTCGAAATCAGGCCTATACTACGACCACGGATTAGAATATGGTAAACATTTTTTAGCTAATTTATTTGTTATGTGGAACGTATGCCAAAACGCTTTTAATGTCTACCCTACCCCTCTATAACCCCTCTCGCTCACACACGCTATCTTTCCCTCTCTCTCTCTCTCTAACGCTCACTTTGCCTTTATTTCTTGAGACATGAAAATAAAAACAAAACTCACTTTAATTTTACTTTGAAACACTTTTTAAAGAATTTCAAAAAAGTTCTTAAAGTGAAACGATGTCCACTTTATAAAAATCCCCATGCACCTGAACAATCATCTTTTCGGTTATGTGTTTTGATTTAACTTTTAAGATTGCCCCTTCACAAAAAAGAAATTGTAACTACACACAGAACAACCCTCGTACACCCGCACAACACTAATTTTTGCTGTTTTACTTTAGTATTAAATTACTAACTTTTCGGTTGTGTTTGCCATTAAGTTTCATTAAGTTTCCCGACGCCTTTCCCTCTATTTTCCCCACCACGCCCCTCAGTGTCGTATGTTGTGTGTGTATGTGTGTGATGAAAGTTTTCGTGTGCCTTTTGATTTGCTCTTTTGCCCCGCGTTGCATGTTTCATATGGCAACAAGATATCCTTTTAAATTACGCGCGATTCCAAGAAGAACATGATACACAACAAAGCATCAGCATCATTTTAATTTAATTTTGTATATGACGCTGCATGTCAAAGTCACAACAAAGCGAAACCCTTTCGGGCCAAAATCAGTCTGGCAATTGATTCTCATATTAATAAGCAGCAGTAAAAAGTGGAAAAGAAAAGAAATGAAAAAGGATGACAGATGTCAGATGACATGGACCACAAGTTGATTGCTGTAGTCAGCGATGCGAGATAATCGAAACTCAATTGGAGGCAACCGCACATGCGACTCAGTTCAAGTCAAGTCGACTCGAGTCCTTTTAGCCACGCCCAAATAGTCTTTTTCTCTCTTTTACTCCTTCGCAACTATGCAAAGCGTCTGCAGCAATGCGTGAAAGTGAACCAACTGAACAGGAAATGCAAAATTGTTACATATTTATCATAAATTGTGCAAGAAGAAACTACTCGTAGAGAGAAAAAACGGACACTTTTGAAATAGTGATAAACACAGGGTTGTAATGGCTTTTTCTATTGCCAATGGCAAGCACTTGGCCAAGAAGCAGTTCAAACTGTGCTTAACTGTAGATCCAGTTTATATCAAAGCAATTGAGAATTATATTATAAACTTTTTCAGTTTTCAATTTCTAGACAATTGTATTAATTAATTGTAAATTTCTTGGTAAATCCAATTTGACTTTAGATTGCAAATTAATTGCGTTTTAAACTAGCGTTTAATTGCACGTTAAAAGAGCAAGTTAAAGTGGTTTTATTTAAAGTGAAAGCAATCTTGCAATGTCCGATTTCAGTTAGGAAGAAGTGAAAACTTGAAAACTTAACAAGAATCTCTTGAAAAAAGCTCATTTTCAGCAATTACCATTTTGATTGAGTGAAAATTTCTACGAATTGTTATTTAAGTTGAACAGGATTTTGTTAAAACCATTTGATAAAATTGAATTACAAAAAAAATAAAGTGACAAAGCAATGGGAGTTGCATTAATTGGATTAAACTAAGTGTCATGGATATCTAATTTATAGAGCCTGTCTTTTTGCTGCTCATAACTATTTACTCAACTAATTTTGTTCAAAGACATCTAAGCTCAATCTGAATAATCTGAATGTGCAGCTTATTTTATTTGCAAGTAATTTTGATTTGTTAGAAAGTTAGAAAGAGTATACAGCAGGCGTCGGTGACTTGCATAATTTCGTTTAAACTCGTTTTGCATGGTAATGTGGCAAGCATAGACACGATGCGCTGTGAATATATATGTATATATAATATATATATACGCTCTTAATGCGAAAGTGTTGCGGATGCGCCTGACAGGATATAGCATTCTGGGCGTGCTTTTCAGCCACGACAGCTTTAAGTACAAAGCCAGGCACACACACACACACACACACACACAGATGTAGGGGGAAATGTATGCGAATGAGTTGCCAGATGTGCGCACACGTGTCGTTAAAAAGAAAACAACAAATGGCCGCAGAAGAGAAGAGAAAATAAAAGAGTCTAAACGCCAGGCAAAAGGATTTGGAAACTTTAAGGACATTTGCCTCAGAGTTATGCATTTAAATCTGGCAGATTGCCCTTGTGAGATTGCAGAGTGAAAAGTATTCGTATTATTTGAAGCCTGCTGCATGTTACCAGCCCCCCCAAATGCCTCTCCTTTTAGTTGGTGTATGTGTTTTTGTGAAATGTGACAAAGCTAATGACTAGATAAATTAGTTGGATAATGCCCGAAACTCATTTTATAAGTTATTTGCACCAAATGCCGTTTGACTAAAGCACAATTTGTTGACCCATTCCCAACAGCAGGCAGCAAATGTTCAATATCCAATTGCCATGCACCGTTGAGAACAAGGAGAACACGAGGCCCTTTGTGATACGCGAGAGCAGCAGCGATAGTGATGAGAGCGATGGTCAGATTGTCTATCGGGATGATGATAACGATAACACCAGGTTGGCCAAGTTGGCGCGCAAGGAGTCGCTGTCGTTGAAACTGCAATTGAGGCCCGATAAACAGGATCTGATCAATCGCAATATATTGCATCAGGTCAACGATAATGAGCTCAAGGAGTCCAAGGAGGCGATTGGGGCGCGCCTCATCAGACGGCTGTCAATGCGACCTACCGCCGAGGAGCTGGTGGAGCGTAACATTCTGAAAAGTAAGTAAATTCGCAATTTTAAATATATTTTACAAAAATTAACTGATATTTGTGTTCATACTCAGCTCAATCACCCGCCGAGGAGAAGAAACAGAAGGAGGAGAAGAAATCGTATCTACTGCGCAAGCTCAGCTTTCGGCCCACCGTCGAGGAGCTCAAGGAGAAGAAGATCATACGCTTCAACGATTACATTGAGGTGACGCAGGCGCACGATTACGATCGACGGGCGGACAAACCATGGACAAGACTGACGCCAAAGGATAAGGCCGCCATACGCAAGGAGCTGAACGAGTTCAAGTCCTCCGAAATGGCAGTCCACGAGGGCAGTCGCCATCTGACGAGGTACAGTTTCCAATACATTTTGTGTCCTTGCCTTGGCCACAACCAAATCGACAACAAAATTGCCAAATGCCCAAATGAAGTGTCACGTGCAGCTCACAGCCACAGTTCAGTTTCAGTTTCAGTTCCAAATATCCCCATCACTCTCTCTACAATTGTCCAGTTGGCCACTTGTGCTACAATACATATATGTGGCCACAAAGGACTTTCTGTGGTAACTGCGTTTTGTCGTATTTTCCGTGCTGTATTTTTTATTTTCATTTTTACTTATTTTTTTTAGGTTTCATTTCGACATTTCTATTTTCTTTTCCCAACAGCAGTTTTTACTGCTGCTGCTGTGGCAGCCAACTTTTTCTAATGGCTTTTGGATTTTGTGGCATGGCATTTCAAGTTGTACTTTAAGCCCCACGCGGCAAGCCTGCAAAAGCTCTGCTTTAACTAACTGATTGCAGCAACTTGAACTTGCTGGCTTACAAATTAGACAAGCCGGGAGCCACAAATAATTTGGCAAGGTTCCAGCTGCCCGCCAGACAGTCGACTGCTCGAATTAAGTTTCAAGTTTAAAGCAACTTCAAGAGTCTTAATCAAAAATGAGAATCCAATCTAAAGAACACGTTGTCGCTGCTTTAACTTTTGCCCTGCAAAACTGAAACTGAAACGGAAATGGAAACTAAAACTAATCTCAACTTTTGTAATTTTGTCTTTGTTCTTTTTACAGATTCCATAGGCCATGACGATTGCAATGGCAGCAACTTTCCAACAAATTACAACAACAGCCCAAACAACAATTGTATTTTGTGCAACATAAAATTGTCAACAAATATCTAAAAGCAAAACATTAAACAAACAAAAAAAAAAAACAAAAAAAAATACAAAAAAAAAAACAATATAAATAAAGTAAGAGAGATAAACACACAATAAGAGAAACGTAATGCAAATAACAATTTTAAATGGCATAAAATAGTTGAAGAAAGAAGAAGGAGAGAAGCAAAATGAAATGCCGCATTGAAAACATCTTTTAAGATTTCTGTTAATTGCGAATTCCGCTCGGTTTTCTAATTTTAAGTTATTTTCTGTACGTATTTGTGTTTCTATTTCTATTTTCTTTTTGTTAACTGTATGTAAATAAATAGTTTTTTTGGAAACCCAACTGAACGCAAATCAAAATATCAATTCTTGTCTTATGTAAATGTATTAAGTCGATTTGTTAACTTTTCAGTCAAGGCAATTATGTATGTATTATATTATTATATATAACAATGGAAGTGAAACAAAATTATACACAAACATTTTGATAAATAATTGAAGAAAAGAGTAAATTATATAAATTATACTTATTCAAGAGTCAAATGGCAAATTGATTGCAGAGAAATTCTTAATGTTTAAGCCTAAATTTACTTTTACTGCTGCTTTCCATAAATTTTATAGATTTGAATTAAGCCAACTACAAAATAAAAACCGAAAATATTATTATAAAATATACAAGAAATGCGAACAGTTCTTAAGCATATACATAATATTATATTTTAAACTTATGATTATTGTAAAAAGCTTAAACGTAAACAACACAATATTAATAGAGCTAAACGAAAAAACAATAGAAAAACAAAATATGGAAAAATAAATTTACATTTTTTGAAAGACATTTGAGAAAAATTGTCACATTTTTTAGTTTTTATTTCAGATTATATTTTGGTTTTAGTTTTAATCCACTTATTATTTGTATATTACATGTACATACATATCGCCAAATTGGATAAAACTTGAGAACTTATCGCGATAAATAGGTAAAATAGGCCAGCAAAAGACACAAAAAAAGATGCTCAAATAAATTTTGCAACAGAATTAAGAAATACCAAAAAAGCAGAACACAGAATGATTTATAAAGTTCTAATAAATAATGGCAACAAAATATCAGGAATTATAAACTGAAGTTGGACCCAGTATGATGTTTTTTAGAGAAACACAGTAACAATTTAACAAGTAAGATTTTAGAGGCAGATGGAACCAAAAGATTAGAAAACAGCATCATCAACTTAAAGATGAATATCTATTTTGTAAAGCAAGTTGCAGATAGTTACGAAACGAATAAAAATGAATATGAAACTGAAACTTTTACTCCCAACCAAATTCACATAGTTATGAATAATCCAAAAATTGAAATTCCTAATTGTAAATTTTGAAAAGAAAAACACAAAAGAAAATTAAGAAATGTAATGCAAAATGCAGAAAATGCAATTTAAAATGCTCGCGCGTGCTCGTGAATATTTAAAGTTTAAAGTAAAAATAAAATAAAGTAACGTAAATTAAAATAAAGAAAACAGTTTCAAAACGACATTTAGTAAGATAATAATCATATGACGTGAGAGATGGAAATATAGCGAACTTAGTTTAATGATAAATTGGCGCTTCCTTTGCAAGTTTCATATTTCTAAAGCAAAACAACAACAGACACAATTTAAAGTAAAATAGACTAAAAATAACGTAAAGTAAAATATACTTGTTTCAGGGCAGTCATTGGAGTTTGGCTCGGATAAAAAGCTTTTGCTTGATTTTCGCTGATACTTGAGCATACATACATACATATTATGGCCAAGAGTTAGGATCTGTTCAGTCAGCTGCCAGTCTTTATATCTGAATCTATTGTAAAACTGAATTGGTAATTCTGTATCTCTCTCAATCTCTGTCTTTTGCTTCAAAGCGTTGCATTGTCAGAGTTAAGCAATATTAATTGCAATTATAAATATATATATATATATACAATACATCATATTATATGTATACAACTATTTATATGAGATGAAGCAGTTGGAGCAGCTGAAGCTATTATACATACAACTATCAAATATGGGATAGCATAATTTACACTTTTTCTATGAATCGATTTATAGTGTACAATACAATACAAACACCACTAACAATTACAACTATAACAACATTAACAGCCACAAGAAGAAGAAATAAAAGAAAAGAACATTACGCTGGTTTCGAGCCCCCGCGTTCATTGATTGATTGATGTATTGAACTTAATTGATTGCATACCTATGCGACAAATTAGTGACGAGTTTATTTCAATGCAACATTGTGTACAGCATTTCACACAGTCTTTTCTATATCTGATTTCGATTTAACAAATTTGCAGTTGCCGTTCGTTGCATTAATGCAAAGTTAACCAAAAAACAACAACAACAAGAAATGTAATGTAGCAATAAATATAAAAAAGAACACCACAGATAAAAAATTAAATTAAAATGATGTTGAAAAACAACTGCAAAGTAGCCAGAAAGTACTCGTTATAGAACATTGTAAGAGTTTTCTGAGCGAGCTGCTAAAAAAATTTGTAAGAGGCCAAACAAAATAAAAGAAAACGAAGAGAAATGGCAGAAACCGAGAAAAAGTTGTGAAGCGTAGCAAAACATCACGTTCAGTAAATTTAGACACGAGATGAACATGCTACAGGTTGGGATAAAAATGAAATGAAAAAAAAGAAGCTAAGAAAAATAACAAGAAAATATTGAATAATAATCACCGACAAATTGAGATTTAATAAAGATTTAATTACTTACAAAACACGAAAAATATAAATACCATTTTTTGTTTCTCAAAAGTTAATAATTTTAAAGCAATTTTGGAAATTTCAAAAGGAAACTGTGAGTAATTTCATTGTAAATTTAATGCGTTTTCTAGATAATTTAACTATATTCCTCCTCTTCGAATTCCTCATGGACGACGACATGGAAACGCTTTCTAATTGCCTCAACGCTATTGCATGTAGTGATCAGTCCTGCAACATAATTAGTTCCTGCATGTAATAGACTTTCAATATTGAGGAAATCAGCTGCAATAATCAGCTCAAACATGGTCGAGTCGTCGGCCTTCGCCTCCTTGAGAATGCTATCGAATAAGTTGTTCTTGAGATCAGTATGGTTCCATTCCGTCATAGTCATAGGCGCTTCCATGAGCTGACCACACCACTTGAGCACCAGCTCGAATATCTCAGATGTGACGCGATCCAGAAAGATAATATTGCCATCACTGTCATCAGTGTCATTGCAGCCTGGCAAATTGTTGTCAATTTTCTCATGTTGCAGCCAGCTTTGAATCAATCCAATTTGCTCAGCCACTTGAAGGCTCACATCAAAGTCGATGCCATCGCTAGTACGAACTTTTAGCACTTGTGCAGGCTTCGACATTTTTGAGATATGAGTTATGAGATTTAGTTAAGCTAAATTAAGTTTTATTGTAAACCTATTCCACAGACTGCTGGAATAGGAATGAGTTATTTGACATATTCCATTTTTGAAGCAGCCGAAAAGTATGCTTTGAATTTAGTCTCACGCTCTGGCCGAAAAGTGTAGCATGCTTTTTGGTACGTGTTTGAACTTCACACACATTCAGCACTTTTTCGCATATTCGAGCGAAAGACATTCATTGAATTCATTCATAAATTCCGTCGCGTTCCGAGAGCAGAGCAAGTGCGTCTTTGATAGCAACAGAATCAGCCAGCATCTGAAATGGCAACCTCAACCTCAGGTGAAGCGACACTAACAACAACGACAACAACAACAACAACAACGACACCAATCACAATCATCATAAGGCCGTCGCCATCACAGTTGATTATGATGAGCTCTTTTTGAGATGTGGTCGTTGTTTTTGCTTGAAGTGTTTGCCGGTTCGTCTCGTCTCCATCTCCATCTTCAACTTATGCCGTCTGCTGATTTTTTTTTTTTGTTTTCTTCATATTTTTTTTAGCTGCTTTCCTCGCGAAAGTTTATCAACGCGGCAAGATTCTAACATTTTTGTGTGCATTCCACTTTGGTGCGTTTTCGGATTTCTCAAGAGTTTGCCTTTTGCACGCTCATAAAACGTACTCGAACTCATTAAAACGCGCACTTTGATAACCGAAATGGCGACGCTGGAGATGTTGAAAGCTGAGACAGAGAACAACTGTGAAGTAGAGGGAGAGATTAAGAGAAGGAGAGCGAGGCAGCTGCTGGATGGAGAAAAGAGACGCTGCGGTAACTTGGCGACGTGTTTTGCATGTGCGTTTGTGTCGCTGATTTATTTGATGGCCGTTCGTTGGCCGGCGAAGCACGTTGCAGGTTCTGTGCCGCTGCGAAATGGGGCAAGTTGGCAAAAATTTAAAGACTTGCAAAATGTGGCCTCTTAATTAGGCAAGTTCATGTGGGAAAAGCTGGCCCTAGTGTCCACTTGCCAAAAGCCAAGTCATGTTGCCACAAAGAGCAGCCACAAATTGCTTATGATGCTGATAGTTTGTGGCAGAGACAACATTGGGTTCTACTAGGTAAGAAAATTGTAGCAGAAAGCCCTAAAATTTTATAGATTTTAGAAATTAATTTAGTATGTTTTCTCTGTTTCAAAATCAAGCTAACATCAAACATACTTTTGCGTAAGTATAAAAGTTATTTAATTTGTTTTACGAGCTTAATCTTTAATATTTGAAAGTGGGATTAAATGGTAGATAATTTTAAAGGATCTCTATTTAAATCTACTTTTCTGTGAAGGTGCTTATAATATATTTGAGAAATGTTTGATACAGATACGTTGAATGAAACTTGGTTAAGAAAAATAGATTAAATTGTATGGAACATTAACACAATTTAATTTTCCGTATGTAAAATTTGTAATTGGATATCAAGAATGTGACAAATATATTTGAAAAGGATTTGTCTAGATATTTGAGAATTATGATATCACAAGAAACCAAAACAGCCTGAGAGGCAAACCAAAGCCCAGTGGAGACAATCACATCAACTGGCAGTGGATGCTACATGCCACACAGTGCTGGCCATACCATTGGGTCAGCTTTAGGTCTGGGTCTTTTGACTGGTGGCAGTTGAACAACACAGAAATTGTTGGAACAAAATTTGCATTTGGCCTGATCGTAGTTCGCGACTTGTCGTTGACTGGATTGGGGGGGATTTCTTTATGACCCGGGCTAAGGCCGTGGTGCTGAGCTGAGGAGTTTTATTTCAGCTGTGGCCTTTGTTCGGTTGCAAGTTTATTTGATTCTATTTTCATTTTATTTGAATTGTGGTTTGCTTTTATGGCCTGTGCATGAGCTGGGCTGAGATTTGTTTTGTGAAAGTTACAGCAACAACAACAACAGCAACACAGAGACAACGACGCTATCGATGAGCCCCTGATGTCGAGGAGTCCCAGTTGTTGTTTTGGCCATTGCTGTTGGCTTTGGGCTGTTGGTTTTTTTTCTTCTTATTTTTGTTCATCTGGTGATTGTAAAACAATAAAAGCAACACCTGACTGCCGTTTTCCAAGCCTCACAATGGCGTTGATGGCGACGCGGATGTGGACGCTCGTTGTTGGTGGGCTCGATCCCGTGCCCGGTGGCAGCAACATTCGCAGATCTTATCAATGCGTTGCTTTGGCCAAAAATGGCCAAGACAAAAACATGCTTATTGTTGTGTAGATTTGGTGACGCGGCCTAAACATTTCAATTGCATTTTGCGTTCTGTGCGTTGCGACAAGCTCAGCAACAACAACAACAATAACAACAATAACAAACAAATTGCCGGCTGATTGCGGTGGCAGCTCCAAGAGTTGAGACAGAGAGTGAAGGGGGACAGGCAGTTGGAGAGGATATGAAATTCGAATCGAAATCTAAATCTAAATAAATAAAAATCGTGAGCCGTTGCATTTTGGTCTTAAGTGAAAGGCATCGGCAAGATCAGCCAAAGTCTGGCCAAAGTATCTCAATGCGCTGCAAATTTAATCAATTGATGAGGCAGCTTGCAACAGGCAGCAGCATGCAGCTTACAGCTTACAGCTTACAGCTTACAGGTTGCACTTGTTGTCGTTGCTTTTATTGTTGTTGTTGCTGTTGTTGCTGTGATGGCAATTTGGATTTTGTGGCTAACAAACCTGACCAAAAAGACATTTACATTCTACTGTTAAGTGTTGTTGTTGCTGATGTTGTTGATGTTGCTGCTGTGCAAGTGTCGCAACAACAACAACTTTACACGCTACAAACCGTGACTTTAATTTTCTTTATTTTCCCTCCCCCTCCCCCACCCCCAACTCACTTATTTTGATTTGTTTTTTTCCTGTTTTTCTTTCTGTTTTGTGTTTTTTTTATATAATTTCAATTGTATTTCATTTGGACTTTTTATTAAATTGCCCAGCAGTGTCGCCAGCTTTTCAGCATCCTTGCCGCTCACCGCTCTCCTTTTTTTCATTTTTTCTGTTTTTTCTGCTTTTAATTTGTAATTACTTGCGCATTTTACTTTCGTTTGTGGCATTTGATTTATGGCCCAGCAAATTGTGGTCGCCAAATGAAACCTGGTCAAAACGTGGTAAATGGCAATTGGAATCGTGAGTGGAGCACCAAATGCTGCAAGAATTTAAGAAAGTTTTTCATTGCATTTGCGGAAGTAAATGCTGTTTATTAAGCTGTTTAAAAAAAATATATATATTTTATAGCTATCAAATGTTCATTTCATTTAATTGACCCGCAACTTTTTGCTGACATTTCTATTTTTCTTCCGGCATTTTCGAAAAATTTCTTTTATTTGTTACTAATTTTTGTATTTAAGATTTTATGGTATTTAAATTAAAGAATGTTCGAATATTTGCTTAACATTTTTTTGTTAGGAATGTTTTAAAATTACTTAAAGAATTCGAATCTTTTAATATAATTATTTCTCAATTAAATTGATATGTTGCCCATTTTCATAGATAAATTTCATTGATTATTTTTGTGGCATTACAATTAAAATATAAGTTTGCAGTTCTCTTTTTTCATAAAATCATTTTCCACAACCGACTTGACATCCATGGTTTAGGCCAACTTCCTTTAAAAAAAGCTCATTAGCTTTATTGCCGTGTTGCCATTGTCATCTACGGCGCACTTGACACTTGCGACTGACATGTTGTTGTCGGTGCACGCAATAACAGCAACAACTGCAGTAATAACAACAACCACCAGCACCACCACATCGACAACGACAACTGCAACACCCACTCACAAGTTGCACATAGACACACAGTCGAAAATGTGCAACAATTTCAAATAGCCTGCCACTTACGACAACAACTGCTGCAGCAGCAGTAGCAGCAGCAGCAACAGCAACAAGTTGCAGCAACCCAGAGCAGCAGCAACAGTTGGAGTCCCATTGATTAGGTGACCCTTGTAGCGGTCCGAGGCTGTCAGCTTCTTTGTCCGTTGCCTTTTGCTGTCTTTGCCTCTTTGTGTTGCCCCCAATTGTCATTGACTGTTGCACTGATGTTGCGGATGTTGTTGTTGTTGCTGCTGTTGCTGTTGCTGCTGTTGTTGTTGCAGCCATGCTCAATTGATTGAATTACATACATGTTGTTGCTCCCTAGGCAAGCTCAACTCCCCCACATTTACTTGGCTGACTTTTGAGCCCTGTCGCGAGTCGCGACTCTCGTGCCTCTGGGCCATGTTGCAGAGTCAAACAAAGTCAGGCCAGTTAGGCAGTTAGCCAGTTAATTAGTAGAGAGGCAACTGTTGCTGCTGCTGCTGCTGCTGCTTGTCCTTGTGCCAGTTGTGAGTAGGTTGCTGCCAGTGTAGGTGGAAGTTGCAGGCTGGAAAATAAGATGCCAACTTCGATACAAGCTGGTTCAAGGATGTTCAGCAGTTGCCAAGCTATTGATCAATGTTGCTGATGAACTCTCTATGAAGATTTCTTGAGTTGCAGTTAAAATCTATAGTTGGATTAACTTACTATCAAAATGAAGTTATAGAAGAGTTGATTCTGTATTATTTGTATGGAAAACTTGTTCAAATTCTCACCCTTTGTGACCATTAAATCAACAACTTCTGAATTGCAGGCAAATCACTCAATGTCCAATTGCAAACGCCATCAACCTTCTTTTTGCCTGTAAGCTACATGCAGCATGCCACCTCTTGTTGCATGCCACAGACACAAGCAGCGAATAAACTAAACGAAACAAAACAAAGCAAAAGCACAAAATGCCGCTGCCGAACTTGTCCTTAAAATGTCAGCCAAAGTGTTCATTAATTTGTGTCTCCCTCTTGCTCTGATTGTTGCTGTTGTCATTGCAGTTGTAGTTGTAGCTGCAATTGTTGTTGTAGTTGTTGCTGTTGTTATTGTCTGGTTGCACTATTATTGCGTCGTGTTGCGGCTGCTTGTGGCGTGTGTGCACAGTCATTGATCATGAATTCCGCGCGTTGCCGCACATGCGTCATGCCAGCTTGACACTGCCTCCCCCCCCCTCCCTCCATCTTCACAGACTGCCACAATTGGCGACACAATTTTTGCTGCCTTTGGCATGTGCCACACACGCCCCTTGTGCCTCTCTCTCTCTCCTCTCCCTATCGTAGGGGGCAGCCTACGCAAAAAACAAAAATCTGTTGCCAGTAGTTTTGTAATTTTCATGTAAAAGTCGAGACAAATGCAAAATGGCCCTGCAAATGACGACAACAACAGCAACAGCAACAACTGTTGTTGCCACGCCTCCTGCACAGCCCACAGTCAGCCCTGAGCCTGGCCAGGCCAGCCATCAATCTCAATTGCTTCGCATTTTCATATGCAGCTCTTCGATCATTTTGCGACTTGACAAGCAGCAGCAACACCAACAGCAACAACACCAACAACAACAGCAATAATAATAAAAATTGCAGATTTGTCACAGCAATTGTTGTTGTTGTTGTTGTTGCTGTTGTTTCGGTTGTTGTTGTTGTTGCTGGCCTGATTTTTGTGGTTGTTGTTGTTGTTATTGTTGCCTACATACGTGCGCCTGTAATTACTTTTTATGAACTCGTTGTTCTCTGGTTGTTTTGTGATTTCTGATTTCTGTTTCCAGTTTGCGTTTCTGGATTTATCTCGCCCAAATGTCTACGCGTGATTAAACGTTTAAGTTGCTGATATGATATTGCCGAGCTCTGTCGCCGTTTCGCATTCGTTTCAATACTCTGACTGACATATTGACTGCCATTGTCGCTGCTGTTGCTGCCTGTCTTCTGTCCTCAGTCCCCTGCCCCCCTCTCCCTGTCCTTTGTCTTTTATCGTCTGTCTTCGGGCTTTGAAAGTTGCAGCCTGTTTGCCTGTCGATGTTGGCTGTCTGTTTGCAGTGTTATTTGATTTCCATAAATCGATCCATTTGATTTAAAATATGAGCTTTGAAAAGCATTCAGAAGTAAATATATTTTTAGATAGACTCATATGTATATGGGGTCAGCTTATATAAATAAAATTAGAGTAAAACAAAATAAAAACATATATTAACTAATATTTATTCGAAATGTGACAATTTACAAGTGGTGTTCTTGTTCGATGAGCTGACGCTGACGCTGACAGCATAGGAATAGAGTAAGACGCGCCTAATAGTTTAACTGAATCTAACAAAGGCAAAGCAAAACGAAAGAAACGTAACGGGATCAAAAGCGCATCAAATAACTGTGCATCTCCTGTGAGCGCAAGGCTGGTGTTTGCTGGTGAGCGCACGCTCTCAGTCGCTCACTCTCAGTCGCTCGCTCTCCTTTGCTCCCGCACATTCGCATCATTCGGTCTCTCTTTACTAAGAGCGCACTACTGCTATCGCCACGGTTGCCACAATTGGCGTTTATGCGCCAAAACTGGCTCTTGTTTTTTCCTGTTGGAGCAATGGCACTTTATTTTGCAATTTGGCTCTTTTTTTTCATCAGTACAGAATCAGTTATTTTGTATAGTTTTAGGTTAAAGTACATATTTATTTTTATTTAATAACATAGTCACTAAATAAAGATGAAAATGTGCATATGTGTTATTGCTGTAAGTGTTTGTGAACGAAATATTTTTGTATTTATTTAAATGCAAAAATAACATGAACTGCAAAAAAAAAAGTTTTGGCTCAATCAGATATTCTTAAGTGGCAACAGTGGCTATCGCATAGATTTCGTTCGTTGTTTAGTTCTTAGTTTCGTTGCAGCTCAAACAAACTAATTCATAAAAAATTGTCTTAATGCATTGAGATGTCTAAATACACTTATTTAAAATTTGAGATGCAGCTTGATTTCCATGATTTTTTGTTTGCTAAGTGTGTTATTCTATACACTACATTCTTCTTCCTTTTTCTAAATATAGTTCCCATTGTAATATATTGTAAAACCTCTTAAAAGTATTTCAAAGAAGTGGAATATATTAAAATAAATAGTTTTTGTATTTTTATATAAGCCGATCACACTTCTGGCGTTTTATTTAAGTGACATACAAAGTTTAATAGTTATAAAAAAAAAAAACACTAAAACGACTTAAAAACATTCACACATTTACTCGAATGTTTAAAGACTCGTCTACTTAAGCACTCGACGCCTACATAAAGATTTCTGTTGAATGGCACTTTTTAAGCCTTAACTTCACGCTTAATTAGACGGAATGGGAAAATAACTTCATCTGGTGTTGAGTTAACTGCTGAGAAACTGAGACTCTGGCTATAATATGGCCAGCTAGGCGACGAGTTTGTCAAGACAAAAATGGTCAAAACATGAAATCCTATTAGACAAATTGAAATTACAAATGAGACAACGCCGAAATTAATTTATTAATTAGTCACACTCCATTATGGCTGGACAAAGAGAGGCTGCCAACGGTAGTCAGCGACAACAAAACAGCTAAACAACCAAACAGCCAACCAGCTAACTACAACAACACAAACTCCAACAACAACAACAACGAGAATGAGGAGGAAGAGGAGGTGAAGGAGGAACGTAATGATCTGCCCACATGCGGCGTTGAAGCGTCTCGAAATGGTTGACAAGCTGTTGGAGCCGGACACAGACAACAGACAACAGTCAACAGGCAACTGGCAACTGGCAACATTGCAAGCCATTTTCATTGCGATTGTGGTGTGAAAATTGTAAAATCCAATTAGAAAACTGAACACGCAACGCATTTTTTATATATAAATATAAATGCGTGGGTTTTCCCCTCTCTTACTCTAACTCTACATAGCACCCTCTCTCTGTCTCTCTCTCTCTCTCTTTCTGCATCTCTCTTTCAGCTGACATAATCAGTGATAAGTAATCGCTAATTAAATTGCATTGCATTGAAAATCTAAGCCCAATTTATTGGCCTCAACCAAACGAAAGACAATGAAATGTTGCATTCTGAAGTCTCATATCTGGCTCGATCTGAGTACCATTTTGGCCAACGCCAACGACAACAGAGCCGACAGGTTGTTTAGCGGCAAATTGGCAAGACAATTGCCGGCTGCTTTCCGAGTTACAGTTATCATGGGAAACGGACAAAACAGAAATAGAAACTGACTGCCCCCGCTCCATTGTGACGCCACATTTATTTCATTTCCAAATGGCCAGCGCCTTCATCATTATCAACTGCAACTGCAAATGCAACTGCAACTGAGAAAGGAGCTACAGTTGACTCTAATATGTAATATGGCCAACAAACAGCGCTCAGATAGCCTTAAATGGCCCCCTCACAGCAAAGTGAATGCCTGGCCATAAAGGAGTCCAGTTGCTCGAAATCCAAGCAAACTAACTCAATATGTGTGCGTTAATTAAGAGTTTATGGTGTCAACTAGTGATGTAAATCCAAACACTGAATCGAGTTCAGTATCGAAATATATAAATCGACAAAAAATGTATCAAATTTTTGATGTAGTGTCAACTGTACTTGCTGCGCATAATTCATAAATATACATAATAAACAGATAAATGAATTCAAATGAGAAAGATATATAGATATCTATTTGCAGATCGATCTATGGATAGGCCCATATTATGAATTATGCAATCAGCGTCTACTTTTTGGGAGAAAGTTTTCAACATGCGTGGCATTTTTTTTTCTTTTTACTTTTAGCACCATAAATAAGCGTTTTTATTATTAATAGCAACTCATTAACCTCGACTAATTAATTAGAAATATACAAACAGACACAGACACACTCGAAGAGAGATGAAAAACAAACATGCCTAAAGAAACGTTTTAGCCTAATGCTGTGGAACGAACTATCTGACTGACTGATTGAGCGACTGAAGGACTGACGGACTGAATGACTGACTGAACTCTGGCCGTGCTAGAGTTGGTGATGAGTTTTCAAATGATGCGTATCAATTTTATTTGAATTTTGTATATGAAACATTTATGAGCGCTCGTTAGATCATTCACACTTGAAAACAAGTTCAGAGTTTGACAGCCAAATAAGCTTCGAATAAACGAATATGTGACTTTTGAATATTAATATAAAAACAAAGAACTTGCCGATCCAACAAATATTTTGAATGTGAATGATGATTTGTTGTTGGCTCTTCCAGGCCTTAAACTGCCACAATCTTTGAGAATTCTTTTTCAAGTTAAACAACATAAATCTATAAACGCCCACGTTACTCGCATCTATTTTTGGGGCCATGTCTGTGTTGCTCTGTCTATCAACGCGGGCTAATTTGCGGTGAGTGGAATTTCTTTTGGATTTCATTGTTCAACAAATGACAACAACAAGTCTTTATTTAAACGCATTTTATGAGCTGCGGTGAAAAGCGTTTAATAAATGCTGCAATAAATATTTAAGCGATGCCTGGCGCTTAATCAAATGCAAAGCTAGTCGGGGAAAACAATGGGCCACATTTTACAACTATGGGGCATGATGAAAAATAAAAATAAAAACAAAACAGAAAAAAAAAGAGGAGTAAGAAAAGAGTTAAAAATTGTGTACATATTTATTTTGCGCTGCGGCGACTTATAAAAAATTCATTGAGGCAATTGTCTGCGTTGCAGATTATCTGCAATATGTTCACTCCCACAGGTCAAGCGTGCACATCAATTACTTTGGCACAGGCCCAAAAGCCACAGACTGAGACACAGGCACCGACATGCAGACATCCAGACATTCAGACTGTGAGACAGACAGACTAACAGACTAACAGACAGACAGACAGGCAGGAAACTGTACTGCAAACACACTCAAAGCAAGACACACACTCGCACAGTTGACCTCTCAATTTAGCGAGCATAATGCCAGGAAATGCCAAGATCCACCAAGTGAGGATGAGGATTGGAGGATGGATAAAGCCAAGACTAAGTCGTAGTCTTGAGACTGAGATGGAGATAGAGACTGGAGCTGAGACGGCGCTTTGTCTATGGAAAGTCACTTGATCTTGGCGTCGATTGTGCGTTGATTGTTTTATTATGAAGATGTTGATAGAGCTGCCAGCGAATTGTCTAAACAATGATTGTTGTTGTTGCTGTTGCTGTTGCTGTTCATGTTATAGCTATATTATTAAGGCAATCAAGTGCGTTAATTTGAAATTGATGATCAGTTTGTCAACTGGCAAAGTGTTCGACCTTTCAACTTCAACTAGAGATTTTATTATTGCGGAATGTGAAAGAGCAACTCTTCAGTTTGCTGAGAAGCAGACAAATCATCTCACATCTCGATATATCTTGTGCTTTCTCTATGACCAGATTGAATTGTAGTTGCAGTCCTCTGTTAATATCTAATTAGCCTGGCCATTAAAGTGGCTTATTAGAAACGCCTGGCAGTGACAATACTTAGTTGGCCATTAAGCGACTGTCAATGCTTTTATTATAACTTTTTATAATTCTTGTTGCATTTTCCTTGTCGCTGTTACTGTTGCTGTTGTTGTTGTTGTTGCTGCGGTGCAACATTTCATTAATCGAGTCACGACATTAGACATTCAACAGCTCTCGAACACAGGCCAAAGCCAAAAGCTGGCAACCTGGCGGTGCGACGGACCAACATTGCCAGCCGCCTTAACAGCCAGCCAGCGAGGCAGCCAGCCAGCCTGGCTGTCTTTCTGGCTGGCAGGCGTACATACAAAATTTTTAAAGCCAGCCAAAAATTGCTTTGACAACTTTATCGCTGCACAGCATCGACAAGGCAGCTCCAAATGAAACGACGACGACGACGACAGCAGAGAAAAAAGGCGCAGAAAACATTTCCTAGCCGGGCTGATAAACTGTCAATAAGCCCTCAGAAAGAATCTAAATTAAATCAACTAATCGTATGACTGATTGTTTTTTCTGCTTTTCGCTATTGTGCAAAACAAAAGACTTGGGCAACGAACTTGCCACATCAAAATGCCACACATATCGCAAACACTTATGTATTTGATTAACTATAATAATACAAACACACACACACACACACACATTCATGTTTGTATGTGTGCTGTTACCTATTAATTGCTATAAGCTCGTAAATGGCGGACAATGTTTACCAATTGTTGTTGTTGCTGCTACCTCGTTAGCCCCTGGGTTCCGTTTAAATGGTAAACAATATAGGAAAACTATTTGCCGAATATCTCGTACTCTGAATACACTTTAAAATTTTAAAATATAAGTAAGGAAAAAGTCGCTTCAAGGCAGGATATTCTTTGTCATTCATAAGATAGTTCAGTTTAACAGTGTACAATTTAAAGAAATATCAATACAAAAACTTTGATCTAATAGATAATCACAATCTTTTGGAAATCTCTGTTTAATAAATATTTATCTAAATCGATGTTGCAAAATACTTTTCTTTATGTTCAGCTATCATACGATTCTTTAACATTTTCAGAATTTACTTATTTTATATTAACTTGCAAACTTAGTATGAGTATCAACAAACTTGGGACGCTGTAGAGCAGAACAATAGAATTGTATTGTTATGAACTGTTCCAACTTATTTGTGGGCGTTGCAAATGAACTTTCCCACACACCGTCGTAAACATTGAATCAATTACCAGCAACTATGTGTATGTATGTATATGTGTGTGTGTGTTGCATGTTAGTTAACATTTAGTTTGAACAACTTTTGGCTTCCTGTTGACTGCAATCGCACAATGGCAGCTCGTTTCAATAGAGGTAAATCGAGGCAAATGCTGCCCCCATACTCGTATCATTAATATTAGAATTTTCGCACTTTAATTTATGCACCTGCAGCTGATTCGCCAACAGCCAACGTCAGGCGGCAACTCCGCGGCCAGATTGCCGGGCTGCCGTTTGCCATTTGCCGTTTTTATGGCCTCCCCGAGCCACACCCACCTAACAACTAATCGATATTGTCTAGCTATTTACGACCAATAAATTTCACTTTCAGTTGCATTGTATACATGTGTGTATGTGTGGGTGAATGCAACACCAAGTGGCGCTATGGAGTACAAACGTGCCGAGCTTAGTTTTTGAGTTTTATTCAAATATTTGTCATAATTTATTTAATTTTGTGGCTTTATTTAAGTTGGTTTTATTACCAATTTTACCCCGAGCTTATTAGTCGATCGCTTAACGGCAGCTCGAAACTCGTTAGACTTGGCATTTGTCGAGCTATACATTGATTTGCAGTCTCTCCTTCTATCTTTGAAGGATATGTGGCAGCTGATTGCTGATTGAGTCTACCCGCAATCGGCTTAAATAGTTTCCAAACTGGAGCATGAACAGCTAAGCAATGATAATAAACTTGGCTATAGTTTTAGATAATGTGTTTAGCAGGATCTTTATACACGCAGTGAGTGGGCAGTTAAGATGGCTTAAGATTGCCTTAAGTTGAGTGATTGAAGACCATTAAAGCTTATGCAAATTACTCGAGTTAAGGAATTGAAGGATTGTTGCATTTTAGAAATAAGTGAAATGATCAATGAGAAAGAATTACTGATTTTTAAAAAAGAATGATTTGCTTTTGAAATATCTTATTTAACTCTTCCTAAATCTGTTGATTTCTAGAATATTAATACAGTTTGACTGATCTGCAGAGTTACTTTATAAATTTATTAATCTCTTTCCCATGCATAAACTTACAATCAATACATGTAAGTAAATAAAAATCCCGCTCCTTCTGCCGCTGCCTCCGCTCGACAATCTGTAAGAACATATTCACAATTAGTTTTAATTGATCTGATTACATGGCCGCTTGTTTTATTTGAGGCGGTCTCAAGTTACCAATACGAGGCGAGATTCAATCGATGTTGCACCAGGCACCTGGTCAACATTTGTTCGCTGACCCAACCCAGGCCAACATTTTGAACTTTACAATAACAGCAACAACAGCAATTGCAAATGGAAACCAAACAGCCCGCAGATTTTTTTGGTTTAAGCTTTGGTTTTTTAAGTTTTGTGGTTGCGTTTTCATAACATGACAGCAGCAGCAACAACTGTAAGCTGCAAGTTGCAATGGCAGCAAATGTTCTGCTCAGTTTTTGGCTATCAGTATCAAACAGAGAAAAAAGCAAACTGCAAAAGGTCATAAAATGTGTTACCGCTTGTTGCTGGTCGTGTAAATTTTTACACGCCGGCCAAAAAGGCCGCCAATTGTTCGACTGTTGCAACTGTTGCACAGTTCGACGACGACGTCGACGACGACGGCATCTGACATGCAACTCTCGACGAGCATTCAACTGTCAACAGTTACTACCGAAAGACAACGGCCGTTAAATGCCGCCAAAATAACTCAGAGCAGTCGAAACAGCCAACAGCCAACAGGCAACACACAGCAACATTTGGGCAAACTACAAATCACTTTTACTGGAAGTCGGACAGAGGCTCTGGCTGTGGCTTTAACTCAGGCTCTTAGGAGACGCCAGTCCCCTCTCTCGCCTCTCTCTCGTCCCTCGTCCCGAGTCAGCTGCTGTCCCTGTCCGCTGTCAAGCAAATGCCGAGCTGCGGGCAATGGTGTAAAAATTATTTAAAGTATAAATAAAATTCTCTAAATATTTGCAAGTCGATTTTCCATTTAGCGCTGCCGTCGCTGACGTCGCAGTCGCCAGCGCAGTCGATAGCCGAGGCAATTAAGGTGCAATAATTTCGGATCATTAGGTTAAATTTGTCACGACCCGCTGCACGATTGCCAGGTCCGCCCCAAGGCGAACTGTCCGAAAATGTAAAAGCGCACGCCTGTAACTCAAACTCAAACTCAAACTGAAGCTGGATCTGAAGTTGAAGTTGAAGCTGAAGCTGTAACTGTCCATTTGCTCAATGATCGCCGATTGCTGATCGCTTGCCCCATGCCAATGGCAGGCATAATTTCAGCATGCTTTTTTTTGTTTTTAATTTTTTTGGAACGCTAGGTGGCGCTGCCAACAAATTATGACACAATTCGCTGGCCAAATTTGGTAAGCAGTTGACATTTTGCCGTGTTTTTCATGTTGTCGACTCGGGCTATCATTAAACAGCGCTATCAACATGGCATGTTGACAACAAACGCCTGGCAACATGTTGCCCAGTCAGCTGGGAAAGTGTTTCGAGTCTGTCTGCGCATGTGTGTGCGTCTGCGTATGTGTGTGTATTTGTATCTGAGTGGGTGTCAGTCGCTTTATATAACTGACCGCTATTAGCGTCAAGTTGAAGCTGACTTGGACTACGACTACGATGTATGACTCTAACTGCGACTCTGGGTCTGGCTGTGTGGCATTCCACAAATCGATTTCGCTGCGCACACGCACTGACCGCAATTTTGTGGTCTAGCCAATGAATCATCGAGTCAAGACCGCAGCACTCACACGCGTCTCCTTTAGAGATGGCAGCGTGCTAAAAATAAAATACTTAAAACTCTTATTCAACAAATTTTAAATGTGAAAATAATTCTTAAAAAATATTTAGGTATCCTTTATTTTGAAAAGCAACTTTCCCATTAATTCCACAGTTTCTGATTAAATACTTAAACACTTGTTGCTCTGTATTTTTAATGCTTTCCTAAATATCGTTTCTCTTTAGTCTAGTCTTAACTTTTATTAGTTTAAGAAAATATATCTTTTTTTTTTTTGTACAATTTTAATGTTTTTGGAAAGTCACTTTCAGTTGAATTTCCTGTGCTTTGGCCAAGTCAAAACTGTTTGCACGCAGCGTTCTCTAGTTGTTGCCCCATTGCACGTTTCCCGTTTCCCATGTGTGTGGCATTTCTGTCACTTGACGCTGAATTATTTTCACGCCTTTTTACAAATGTTTGCGGCTTGAAAAGCGCAGCCATAGCGGGGGCGACACACACACACACACACACGCTCACACACACAAGCAGAGTGCTGTGTGTTCCACTTATGGATAACGCCATGGCCTCCAGTGCAGCTCAGCCAACTCTCGGACTCTCGGACTCACTCTGGGGCGACTCGACGCGACTCGACTCGGTCAGCATGCAGATTTGCTCATAAATCTGACAAACTCAACGCTAATATTTGCAGACTTCGTTAGACACACTCAAATGAATTTGATATGCCTTAAACGGACTGACATGGCATGCGGGCAGCAAAGGAGAGGGAAGGGGAGGGGAAGGGAGGGCACACCAGCGGGGGCAGCTCTCTTGGCCTATTGCCTGACAAGTGTAAAAGTTGACAGGCAGCGGCCAAAATGAAATGCAGCTAGACTTTATCTGATTATAACTTGTAACTGGCAACTGGCAAGTGAATGACCAACTGGCCAAGTGACCAACAGGCTAAAAGGCTATCAGACCAACAGCTGACTCTGAGCCAAGTTAAACAAAACAGATTTGCCGCATTAAGCGCTCTTCTTTATTTCTATTTCTAGCCCAACTCCACCCAGTTAATTCGCTTTTCCTCAAACACATTTTATCTGGAGAAGCAGCCGCTTCTTCTGGCCTGGCGCCTTCAATTATAAAGCCCGGCTATAATGTGTCAACAGGACCCAGTTTTCCAGCATTTTTTTCTCTTATTTTTGTTGCCTGACTCTGGTCATCTAATTGTCAACATTGGCTAAAACAAGGCTGGCGCACAAAAAGCGGCAAAAGCAACGATAACACAAATTTACTTCTATATTGGCGGCGCCTGTTGTTCTCATGGAAATTGACCAGGCAACTGCAACAACAACAACAACTGGCACTGGCACCACTTGACCACTTAGTCCGTTGTCCGGCAACTGCTCATTTACTGGCAGAGTTTAAAAAGCAATCAACACGTGATTATAATGATGCGACCATTGAGAGCTCGATCGAACTGAGCAGCTGGAGCTCAAGTTGCAGCTGAAGCTGGAACTGAAGCTGGAGCTGGAACTGAAGCTGCCTGTCTTACACATAATTGGCCAGAGATCGCCTCTTCTGCGGGTTGTGGCTGTGACTCTGGCTCTGTCTTTGGCTCTTTGGTAATAAGCGGCGCATTCATTGCATTTTGTTGAGCTGGCGTCTTGGCCGCCGCCGTTGACAGTAATTTGCTGGCAAACTCGTTTCGAATTGCAGTTGATAATTTAATTTGCATAGTGCCAATTTATGCTCAGTTGATGGACAACTGGACACAGCAACAGCAACAACAACAGCAGCAACTGGCCAGGCAGGCAGTCATGGGTTAAGCAGCTTCCCTCTTATGCTGCAGCCGTCGTCCGTCGCCCGTCGCCCCGTCGCTTATCAACTGATTTGCATCTACACTCGTGTTTATTTCTGCACCATTTGTGTTCGACGATCGTTATCTGCATCCGTTTAAAATGTTGCGCTTTTAGTGGCTGCTCTTGTAAGACAATTTGTAGCAAGTGGTTTTCATGTTCATGGGAATAGATTTTTGCATACCAATCGCCAAGTAGCCACCACATGGCACCACAGCTTCTTGTTGCAAATGCCACCCAGTGGGCCAGGCCAACTGGCCAACTTGCTGTCTTTGGCCTCTAAAGTCTGCGTTTTTATGTTGCCTTTGACACGCAAGTGGCACCAACGTCCACAACGTGCGCTGTCCACACTTTGATGACACTTTTTTAATTAGTCGCCACAGCAGCGGCAACAGCAACAGCAGTTGCCTCTCTGTTCATGCAACAAATTGTTGGCTATATGGTTTTGCTGGACATGTGTGTACAACCATTTGGGGCAACATTGCGGCTGACATCGCGTGCTGACGTCGCTGACATCATTGGCAGCTCTGCAGTAATTAGTCAGTGCACAGCAGCTCCCGAGCACAGTGGTGAGAAAGTCACGAAAAAAGTGACTTTGTGTTGTTGTTTCCCATCACAATTTCTTTTGCTATAATTATGTACCACTGTGCACTGGGAAAAGCGCACTTGTCGTTCCCATTGCGTGCAACTAATTAAAAACTGTAAACTGTCAAACAGCTCACGGACCGGCGACAGAATAATCATAATTCATGTTGCGTTGCCGCCAAGGCAAATTGTCGTTGGGGCCAAGTTCGTTGCCTAAGTCTTTTGTTTTAGAATTTATGAAATTTTTAATGCCGATTGACTTATTTATTTAATACACTTTTAATAAATTGCCAGCCGGTCAGACAGTCGGCCAAGTCAGTTCTATGCAAACAAAGCTAACCGATTTATTTTACAATTTAATTGCGACTACAATCTCGAGACCAAGTCCGAGTCCGAGTCCGTGTCGGGGTCGAGTGCCCTATAGACAAGCGCCGAGTCGAGTCGAGTCGCGTCGAATGCGTTTAATAAATCATAAAAATATTATGGCAATTGCAAATTACGATTATTCAAAAGGAATTCACGGTCACGGCGTTTACTTAGCGGCCGGCCGGGCATAGACGTAATCGTAATCGTGGCAAGCGTGGTAAACGGCAGCTGCAGCAGCAACAGTTGCAACGGCAGCGCCACTACAACAGTTGCTACTAAAACAATTGTTCTCGAGAGTACAGCAACAAAAACAACAAACAGTTATACATAGTAATAGGCATTCATGTTGTGATTGTTCTTGTACGCTTTAATGTTGTACAACATTTGCATGGCACTTTGGTGCTTTGGCAATCTTTGGTGCAGTTGCCGCTTTTGCCTTTTGCTTGCCACTAAAATATTTATACGATATTCGCTTTAGTTTTGCCTATTTTTTCGTTCTCTTATTTTTTTGATGGATTTATGAGCTATGATTTGCGTTTTGCCTGCGCCTGCGCCTTGTAGAACTTTAGCCTTCGGCTGCATTTAAATAATTAAAATGTCCAACTCTCGACTGCAGCAGCAACAACAAACAACAAGCAGCAGCAACTTCACGAACAACTTCAGCAACAGCTTCAGCAACAATGAGAACAATCAAATTGTTGCTGATTGTGTCGATCGATTTACTTGCGGGCGGGCAAATGAAAAGCGCAGCGGGAAATTAATTAGTTGTTATGATAAATGAAAATTAAATTAGTTGCTTGTACTATGAGTGCAGCTGACAGGCCGGACTGTTAGTGAGTGGAGTGTGTGGCGAATTGAAGTCGAGAGTGTCTCGAAAGGTCACAACAAACGTTGAATGTCATTAGACCATTCAATTTGTGAGTTAATTAATTATGAGCGATACGAGTCTAAGGAGAAGCTAACACCTTTATGGCAACACTTGGCAACTTGGCAACTTGGCTGTCAACTTTTACACTCTGCCAAATGTCTCAATTAAGCGGCTTTGGAAAATGTCAGAGAAAACAAATGAGTTGCAAGGCAGGCAATCAAGGAGAAGGGCCCTTCATTTATTGGCATGGGCTTAACCAATTTTCCAGCCGAAAACACTCCCAACAACAACAACAACAACTGCTAAGAGCTAAGAGCCCACGCAGTCAGTTTTGGCCAGTGAAATTATTTCACAAATGGCAACAAAGTATCGATGCCAAAAACAACGTATAAGCTCATACATACTTACCTCGTATGTAGATGCAGCCACATATAGTAAATACATATGTGCTGCGCATGTTGAAATTATAATGAAGACATCAACTACAACGACAACAACAACAACAACAAATAAACTGACAACAGAGCAAATCGCCTGCCAGCCCACTTTGATTTTTATGGCCAGCACACATGAAGAAGGTAGATGGCAACCAGACTTATGGAAGCTGCGGGCGGACGGGTGTTTCGGCGGTCGTCTGGCAAATGAAGCATGGGAGATGGGAGGTACGACCTCTTACCGCTAGTGCAGAGCAGCGGTTCAGCAGAGCAACAGAGCAGCGGCTCAGCTGAGTTGTAGGTGGTGCCCAAAACAAATTGCTGGCAATCGCAAAGTCGTAAGTATGCTAAATTATCAGACGTCGTCTTCGCTGTTTGAATACCCTTACCAGCAAGGTGCGCAATATGACACGGGCTAACATGAATGAAATTTTATTTTGAAAATTACATGAATAATAAATACAAATTTGTGTTAAGTGAAGTACAATATTAAAAAGATGAATTGAAGAAAAAAACAAATCAAACAATTACTTAACTAATAACTAAATAAAAAATATAAATTCAGAGGGATAAGTCAATAGTGTATAATACTCATCTTCATGCGGCCTTTGTTTTCTCTCCGAGTTTTCCGGAGCTTTCCAATAATACACTTTACGCTGGCGGCCGCCTAGCGACAACAACAACAACAACAAAAGTAAATGAATAAATATTTTTTTCGGGCATTATTATTATACGAGTTTTAACATTATTACTGGACGTTGAACAATTTCGGGCAATAAAAGGCACAAATTGCTGATAATAATGATGCCAGCGACTGCTGATGCTGCGATGCCAGCCAACTTGTACGTTGCAAGCTGTAAGTTTGTTGCCTAAGTCTTTTGTTTGCACTGTGTGTCGTATGTGTGTGTGTGTGTGTGTGTTTGTGTGTGTCGGTTTGTTATTATTTTACATACTGTATTTTTTGTAGAGCTACGATAGTTTCATGCTTGTCATGTTCTGCGCTTAGAAATTGAACTTTTTTGTTGTTGCTGGCACAGCAACAGTTGCTGCTGTTGTTGTTGTTGTTGCTGCTGCTGCAGTTTTTTGGTCGCTGTGAAACATTTGTCATTTTTACCATTTTTAGCCAAGCGTGACAGGCGTTTGTTGTTGTGGTTGTTGCTGGCTTTTTTGCTGGTTTCACCCACTGGCATGCAAATGCAGAAACAGCAGCAGCAGCAGCAGCAGCAACTACAACAGCAGCAACAATGGCCAGAGGAATAGGAGTACGTGTATGTGAGTCTCTAAGGTGCCTTGCATTTCGATACACCCGATAAAGATCTCAAATATAGTTAAAACAAACAAGAAATTTATTGAATATGCAACGTATTTTGCATTCGTATTCGCATTTGTCTGGCCAGTTGAACAACTCTGGTTTATTGTTTTATTTATTGTAGGTGAGAAGTCAAATATTTGTGGGTGGCAGCAACAATTGCAACTGCAACTGCAATAGCAACAGCGATTCATAAATGGCACATCTCGCCATCTTGGCAGGTTTCTTGCCTCAGTCTCTTTTTTTTTCAGTTTCTCTGTCAAACTGCCATATATAATTGTACTCATATATGTATGCAGGTTCATAGCGTATCACGGGACACAATCGCATTCAAAAATGGCTATAGACCTGGGGTTAATTTCAACATAAAACAAATCCCAAAAGCTTACACCAAAAGACTAACGGACAAGCCCATCAACAGCAGTTGGCAGATGCTTAGATTGTGCATAAATAATCGATTATTTAAGATGAACATGTAGATAAAAGAGAGCGTTGATGATTGTTACCACTGTTAGGAAATATTGGCAATATACAACTTCTTAATTAAAGAGCATATGAGAAGGACTTCCAAGGAATTGTCTGAATTGAGAATTGGATCAATATTAAAAGGAAATTACTACCAAAATAATATTTCCATATACGAACCCACGGAAAAAGTCATCTAAAATTATACTGCATAGATAATTCTTACTAAATATTCATCCTTGATATTCACAATCACTGAATATTTCTATTCATCAGCTTATCAAGCGTAGATATATTCTTTCTCGGTTTGAAAAGTATATTTATATTTTAAAAAAGAAATTTGTAAGAAAAACGCTTTTAATATATTTCAATATTCAATCATTCGCCAATGGCTAAAAATTCTATACAATCTGAAAAAAGTTTATAAATTAAAGAGCAAGTGTTGATGATATAAAGCTGATTCTCGAAATTGTTTCTATGTAGCGGTATCTCAAGCTATAGCTTCACCAAACATTTCCTTGGTAAAGTCCTGTTCTTCAAGGATTTATGTATTCCATTTAAGTTCTGCCAACAATCGCAGAGACAGCACCTTCAATTATCCGAGTGGGGAGCCCACGCATCAGTTCCTTTTGGTTTCCGGCCATGTTGTGGCACTTGTCTTTATATAATTTGCCGCACTTATTTAGCGACCTACGCATCCTGAGAGGAACAGCGACAACAACAAGAAGAATAACAAAAAAACAACTCACATGAGACAGACAAATTAGGCAGGCTGCATTTGGCTTTGAGCTGCCTCACGTAGCACGGGTAAAATCAAAGCCTTTCACACATTTTGGGGCACACACAAACACACACTCACACTTACACACATAAGCACAGTCTGAGTGGCCATTGGTGAGGAGGTCAATTGTGAGAGCATGAGAGCGTGCAGATTGCAAAAGCAGCAGCCGCGATTTGCATATTGCGATTTACTCGTAGTTAACGGGCAGCTTTTGTCGCCCGCCAACAACAACAACAACAGCAACAACAACAGCAACAACAACAGCATCAACAACAGCGGCAACAACTTAAACCAAAGCAAGGAAAACAAAAAACAGACCGCCACCTGTTTTTGGACCATAGTTTGCATATCAGCAGCACATCAATGGGAATGCGACGAGTTATCGAAGCTCAGCACAACAGACTCTCTGAAAAGTTGGAGCACTCGAGCATTATGAACGGATGGATCAACCACGACGAGATCTCGTCGAGAGTCTGGGCTGCGGTGGGCGTGACCCAGTGGAGCCAGCCCGAAGAAGAGAACGACGACATGAGGTTGAGGCACACCATTGTCTGTGCCAGATAATCTGTGATTCGCAAACTCCCACAGGTCAGGCGAGCACATCAATTACTTTGGCACAAGTCGCAGTCGCAGTTGAAGTTGAAGTTGAAGTTAAAGTTGAAGATGATTCTGGCCAAGCGCCACATCGTCGTCGTCGTGGCAAGAATGACCTCTCAATTTATTGTGCAGCCTTTATCCTTTTGGCATATGCGATTTGTATCGACTTAAGCATACACAGCGAGACTCTAGCGATCTCTTCGGTTCTCTCTCTCTCTCTCTCTATCTCTATCGGTCTCTCTCTGTCTTTGGCGCAGTTAAATGCTTACGTTGATTGTTTTATTATGATGATGTTAAATTATTGTAATCCAAACGCGCAATCGCAATCGTTGTCGACATCGTCCTCATCCCCATCTTCCTCATCATCCTCATCTTTCGCATCGACATCGGCATCGGCATCATCATCGCATCTACCTCTTCTTCCTGCTCTTCCACCTTCACCACCATCTCCTTCTCCTCCCTCTCCTTGTGCCTCCTTTTTGAGTAGGCGTTGCTCGGCATATCCTTTGCGTACGCGCAAAAACAAATAAATGCTGAAAAGCCTCAATGCAGAACTCGATGGAGTCAATGGCTGTGCCATGGAGTCGACTACACTCGAGTACGTGTGCCGCTGCAAACACTTACAGATTACGATCTGGTCTCTCTGGTCCCTGGTCTCCCCGATCTCTGTTCCCCTGGCCTCGAGTCTCCCTTGTCGCTGGTCTGCGAGGCTGCCTTGATGCCAGGTCCGTGATAATTTTGGGTTGCACGCTTATTTAATATGCGAATTTTTACAGATAAATGGTGAGAAATAATTTGCGCTGCTTTTGCCCCACTGTCCCCCCCGTACCCCTTCAATTTCCCTCCTATGCCTTCAGTCAGATTGCAGTCGTTGCGTGGGCGTGCGCTCTTTGTTGGGGCGTGACCATATGGACTTGCCAAAGCGTATATATTTAGATGTACTTGGGTGTCTCCATACGGATCTCATGTGATCACTTCATATGCGTTCTGTCACTGTGACTTATTTCAGGATTACTAAAGCGTGACTGCTTCACAGCTTACGATTTGATACATTATTTTCAGCTGCTTTCAATTATTTTCTAGTTTTTAGTATACTTAATATTTGATTAAGTTTAACTTTTTAGCTTTTAAGTTCAATTTTAATGTTAACACTTTTTTAAGTTATTTTAAATGGATGCTCTCCCTTTTGATTTGTAATACCCAAAGTCGTAAAAATTAAAAATATAAAATTGAATATATTTAATTTTAATATAAAATATTTACATTTTTTCAATTTAATGGACAACTATTTTTATTTTAATTGTATGTTGGATTATATTATTAAAATAGGCGCTAGTTGAATCTAAGTAAAAACATGTTGTCCTAAAACTTTGCTCCTTTTTGTCACTGCACATTCTCCATCGCCATCCAGCTGAGTTGGCCTTTGGCTTTTGAGTTGTTACATTTCCAGCTGGCTGCCTTCGCTCATTGGCTCATTGGTGCATTGGCTACTGGTTTTTGATTGAGTGCCCCTCGTTAGGGGGCATTTGCATTGTGGCATTTGCCGGGTGACATTTACACGAGGCGACACCAGCGACAAAGCCAAAGCTGCTGAGCTACGCAACGCAACGCCCACACCACAAACTGGGTCTAATCATACTCGCAGCATATTGACGAGGCTTGGGCATGGCCCTGACAGTTGCCGCCACATTCCAAGCGATGCCTCCAACTAAATGCGACTCTCGGAGTCAGCCTCAGAGTCTGACTCTGGAATGCTGCGACAGGCGAGCATTTTAATTGTGAGAACTTTGTGGCAGCCATGACCAAGTTGTGGAGGCCAGCCGAATGTTTGTGCCTGCTTATCAAGAGATTAGTTCGATTCGCTGACTCCGAATACGCAAAATGCTTTGCTGGCCAGCAGCGTTCGTGGCATGCCGCATGCGCAAATGCTTTTTGGCCACCGAGGCAGATGGCAGATAAGAGTGGCAGCCACAATTCGGGTCTCGCTTTGGCGCCGGCTCGACTTGCAGCCTGCCAAAAGAATCTTGCCACCCTACAGGCGACTTCGACGCGACTTCGATTGCGACTTCAACTGCGACTGCGACTCTTCGAGTCGAGAGACCAATCAAGATGCCGCCATCGACAACTGGCAACTGGCAATAGTTTTGCCAGTTTTTCAACTTCGATTATGCAAAGCTCGACTGAACGGACTGACCAGCTTCATGTGTGTCTTGGCCAGCGCTGCGGGGGCTGGCGTTTTCTTTATGCCCAAATAATAGCACATAAAACTATAATAGTAATTTTCAAATGGAGAAAGAGCAAGATGCAATCGCTCTGCCTCTGACTCGGACTCTGTCGGCTTGGGCATTGGCCAGCTGTGCGGGCTTAGTCATAGAAAGGAAGCACCCCAAGCCCCGATTCCCGATTCCCGATCCTCCATCTCAACCATTTCGATGACCACACAGCGCGCACAGTGCGATGAGCTGAAGCTGAAGCTGAAATTGAAGCTGAAGTCGGCGGACTCAGAGCTTTTCGGCTGTAGCCGCGTGGCGTCCAGTTAAGAGCTGGGCTAATTTATGGCCAGCCAATGCCACAAGCTGCACGAAGCTCGCTAAAAAGCAACCAAAGCGAACACTTTCATTTTTCAAATGTGCCAAGCGAAAACCAAACCAAACAAAACAAAGCGAAAAGAGCGAAAAATGTTTCAATTTTTTCGAACAGACCTCACCCCATGATGCTAATTTATATGCAGCCCCAACCCAACCAAATCCAACACCAAAAACTTAAAACCAAAAACCGAAATCTGAAAATCGAAAACTTAAAACTGACATTGCGACCGATGTCGTTGTCGCTGTCGTTGTCGAAGTCAAAGTCGATGTCAAGCCGAGTTCAGGTTCAAGTTCGGTTTTCAGTTTCGCGCTGATGCGGCTCAGGTGTAAATTAAATCCACTCGGGGCCCCAGGGGCAGAAACAGACACGAACCCACCACAAGCGATCGGGCGACAGATCAGACTTCATTAGCCAGCTTCGGACATCTGCCTAGAGATGAGCGTGTCACACTCACATACTATATATTCAAGGAATACACTCACGAATGTAACACGAACAACAAAATGCAAGATTAAAACTTTTTAAATATGAAAAGGTAAAGATGTGTTTTTTTAATGAAGGGTTTTAGATTTCAACTACATTTACTTACTTACTCGTATTAATTTATGCATTCTATTAATATAAAATATCATATATAAACAATTAAAGCTTAACTTAATCAACATCGAAACAACTTCCGTTTTACTCTCGATCGTGTCGATTAAATATCGAGTAGATTCACGATCAGGATATTTTGGCCAACTCTAATATTGTCTGAGCAACCTTGGAATGTTGTGATTTCCTCTGCCAGCCTCCCTCACCCTCTCTTTCCTTGTTTCCCACCCTCTCTGCCTTTCAGCCTCTGATCCTCGCGATCATTTAAATAGCAATAAATTAATAAGCATCCATTAATTTGGCGCGCGGGCGTTTCGCATAAATTTAGTGATTTTTGGCTAAAGTTGATAGTGAGAGAGTGAGGGGGGATGGTGTCGTCGAGGGGTAACAGGCAGCTTGTAGGGGTCAGAGCCAGACAAATTATGTGGTTTGCAACACACGCGCCATAAATTTGTCACTTATTCATGCTGCGAATGAGCATCGAGTGGCTGCCGAGGCTGCTCACCTCTTTAAAGTATGCTTAATATAATGAGGTGAGGGTATTAATGCCTAAGATACTTTTTGGCAAGCTAAGTGCAAAATTTATGGAGTATGTAAAGAGAGGAGACGAGATAGGGATACAAAGGGAAGACTTACAAATATTTGTTTTTATTTTTTTAAATAATAATAATGATAATATACAAACAAAATCATATTTATGTTTAAGTATTCAAAATGTTAAATAAATATAATTTTTTTCCCTCAGTCCTTAGCGATAAGGATAAGAATTATCTTACTAATAAAATATTAAAATCGGCAGTATTGCAAAAAACTTTTCAATAGAAATGACAGGAAGACCTAGAATCAATTATGTTATCATGACTTATAGTCAAAAACAAAATGTTTCTGTTAACCAAGTTGCAGTTCCATGTATGGTGAGTCAGATTGGTGTCAAGCAAAACTGAAATGACAAATCTCCCAGAGAATCTCTCTGGGGGCAGCGCCTCTACTGCGATGGCATTTGAGAAGCACAGACAACAGACAACAGCGGGTTGTCCCTAGCCAAACAAAAGACCAGAGACAGAAATGGGCCTAGTGTTGAGTACCCGTTGGTATCATAGACAAAGCCGACTGGCGCCAGTAACACCAGCAGCAACAGCAACAGCAATTGTTGCCACAAGCTGAAGTTGCAGCCACAGCGGGTTAACCGGCCGGCAGGCGCCATTGGCCGTCAGCTGGGCAGGTGTCAAGCTGTGCGTGTGCCACCAAAACTTGGTCAAAACACTGGCAATGACAAAGCTGAACAAATGTGGCAATGCGCCAAGTTAAGAGACGGCAACAGTTTGGAAATTTGCCTACGCAAATTTCCCACAGCCAATTAAACAGAGTTTGCAGAGCATAAAATCGAATGCGATAAGGCATGTAATTAGAACAATTAAATTTGAAACTGAACAAGAGATAAATGACTTGCTTCCCCCTTATCTTTTGCTGTGTTTCCCCTCTCTCCAGTCCATTGCAGATGCCAGCGTCATTTCGTCATAGCTAAAGCAAACTCTCGACTTGAATCGAGTCGAATTGACTCGGCATTCGTTGGGTTTAGACTTGAACTTAATTTGCATAATTGCTGCGTAAATATTGATATTTGAATTTTGATATTGACCAGACCGCAACTCAGCATATACCTTAATGGCATATGGCATATGGCAGATAGCGATAGCAGCTAATGCCCCACTGGAAATCTGAATATCAAGTCGAGTCGAGCTGAATCGAGTCGCGGTGTCTGCGAGTCAGCGTCTCTTTGTGTCTCAGTGTGTGTGTGTGTGTGTGTGTGTGTCGTTTGCATTGCTTAATCGACTGTCAATAATTTCACATATTAAATATTAAATAAAACGAGGCATTTAATCAAATAGCACAGCTGTGCGACCCAGACCCGATGATAGCGCACTCAATTCCCACGCTACCCGATCTGAATCACAAAGGTGCGTGAAGCTACCATACAAACAAACATATAGTTTATGAATACGAGTCTTATGAAGACATCAGTCAACATAATGGACTCGACCCGAGAGGGTGACACGCAATTGACACTGATAAATACATATAATGAAATAATAACAATCAAAATCAACCCAACTCTGATTGACACTAGTATATGTAACCTGCGAATATTACAAAACACTTTTTTGTTTTTTAGCTTAGATTCTAAACCTATTAATATTCATAAATTAATTACTATAAATGAACAAAATAGGCTAGTCTGAAGTAGATTGCATCTGATTATTAAATTTCCAAATTAATTTATTAAATACTTGACCTATGTATGTGCCACCTAATAGTAATAGTACTAATAGTAGTAGAATAAACTTCATTGATGGTGGAGCTGCTACAAAATTGCTGAAGTGGCTGCTGCCTGGCACATGTCCAGCGCCTTGTTGCTGGCAACCGAAAACACAACGTGTAAATTATGCCATAACACAATTAGCCACTTTAGAAGTTGCTGCTGCTGTTGCTGTTGCTCTTTAGCTATTTTTTTGTTGGCCAGGCCATTTGCCACTTACATGCGCCGCTAACATTTTGCAACATGAAATGTTGCTAAAAATTTGTTGCGGTTGCCTAATTAAAAAATCGACTAAAACTAAAACTAAAACTTAAGCTAAGAGCTGGCAAACAGGATGCTACCACGGTGGAGGGGAGGGGGGCGAGAAGGAGGAGGAGGAGGGGGCAGCAGCTGCGGGGGCTGTTTAGTTGTCTCGTGAGCTGCTGACTAAAATTAAATCAAGCAAATTACTTTTATCGCTGGCACGCATCTCGAACGCAAGACTTGAAACCGCATTCAGGGACAGAGCTGGATACGAAGAAGGAAAAGGGGAAGGCAGATAGAGCGACAGACTCGAGAGAGAGAGAGAGAGAGGGGAGAGCAAAGCCGCGTCCGGGGCCAGATCTAGTGCCTCAAGCTGAGTGCATAAATTAAAGTCTATAAAGTCAACTGCCGGCTAAGTGGCGGGCTTCCATTAAGCTCGCTGAGCTGCCAACTGTGCAGCTGATCGATAGCTGTCTATCTTTGGAGACCAATAGACCAGATTCAGATACCACAGACCCAAGCACGGAGACCCAAGCTGAGCTCAGCTCAGCTGAGCCGATCTGATCAGTGCTGATCTAAGCGGGAAACCAAAGCCAAATGCGTCGTCATGTTGCCACACTGTGGCAAGAGGTAGAAGATTTGGTAATTTCCTTATCAATAGACCTGGCTAAGATCACTTGGAAAGCCAAGCAAATGATATGTCATTAAAGTTCCATATTTATTATAAATTTTATTTTCATATAATTACTAAATTAAATCGAAAAGTTCTTGATCAGTTTTGATTAATGGCCATTTAAGTGGTTGGTCTTTAAGATTTAAACCGGCTGATTATTTAAGGAGTGGATTGATTAATTGTTGATTGATCGCTTTTAATCTAATCTAATTTGGATTAGAATATTGTGACTTAGATGTGTGAAAAGTATTTAAGTTTAATGAGCGTATCTTATAAAAGATAAGGTAAAAGCTGTGATATTCTACAATCCTAAATATCATTTGAAATTCAACCACTTTCATTATAAATCCTAACTTTGCTGCACCTAATTGTACTTTAAATAGTTAAATGATTATTGGTCTTAACTCAGTAACTTACAGGAAATATTGCTTATCGTTAATGGACAGTGACAGAAACTCTTTTCAGTATAAATGTATTTCTTAAGTAATGCTGCTAATTCCAGTGTTGTGGTTATCTGATCACATTCAACCATTATCATCACTGCAGCCCAGTGTGCTGCAAATCTCCCCCCTTTCTCTTCAGGTCTATGCCTCACATACTGTATATGATCTATTTATCCATACACGACACTTTGTCAGTTGGACGAAGTCAGAGTCGCAGTTGGAGTTGGAGTTGAAGTCGGAGTTGGAAAAGAAGTCGGAGAAGGAGTTGGAATTGGAGACAGAGACAGAGACAGAGACAGAGACAGAGACGGGAAAGGAAAAGGAGACGAAGAAGGAGCTGGAATCTAGTGATCGAGATTGCGCGCCCGCCTGTCAAATTAGCGGCATGGCTATAAAAAGTGAAAAGCGTTTTGCAGAGACTTGTGGCTCTATCTCTTTCACTTTCTCTCTCTCTCTCTCTCCGACTACGTGTCCGAGTCCGTGCCACAGCCAAGTGCCGAGCGTATTCCCGTTGCCCCGCCCTCCCACACGTAGTCCACCGACTGGCAGAGTTTTCAAGATTCGTCACAGCTGCAACAAAGTCGACAATTTTGAAATTCATGCGATACTCGATGACGATGACGAGGCGATCGACGACGACGACAACGACGACGACGATCGCGATGTCGATGTCGATGTAGACGTAATCGCATGCGGCAAACAAGTTTCAAGAATTTATTTTTATAATTTTTTCCCTGATCGCATACAAAAGTGTTGCAGCCGTAATAATAAAATATGTATGTGAGAGTGCCCCGGACAGAGAGTCTTTGATTTTCATTTCGATATTGTTTTTATTTTTCATTCATTTTTATATTTATGGCATATTGATTAAGCTATTAACATTTGATTAAGGCATTCACAGCCGTCGGCTGTGGAGCGCTCCAAATTATTTTTAATCGCTTGTGGAAAATTACATAAATAATAAAAATTGTTCGCATTGCGTTTAACATTGTAGCCAATGCATTAAAAATGCCAAGAATTTAATTAATTAAACGCCAGTGGCCGATGTGCCGTGTGCTAATTGTTTTGCTATTCCTTTTACAATTACTCGTACTTTCAACGTTTTCCATCCGATTGAAAGTCAGACT
The DNA here is from genome assembly GCA_037043435.1 of Drosophila suboccidentalis. Taxonomy (NCBI): domain Eukaryota; kingdom Metazoa; phylum Arthropoda; class Insecta; order Diptera; family Drosophilidae; genus Drosophila; species Drosophila suboccidentalis. The sequence continues at coordinate 70,276 of JBAMBK010001961.1, forward strand.
TAAAGCTGGTTAACGGGTTTTATGTTTGTTTTCATTTTTTGCGAGCAAAATTTTAATTTATGTTGTGTGTAAAATGTCAGGCACACCAAAAAGTGACAACAAATATGTCAAATTGTTGCTGACAAGCTCCAAGCACCGAGTCTCAAGTTCCCAATGCTGGACAATGTACTCAGGCGAGTTGAGAGACACCTACAACACATACTGGCACATTGGTACGAGCTCGAGTACATATCTCACGTCTATGATCGTTGAAACAATGCCAACAAATTATATAAATCATTTGAAATGCCATGTTCTTAATAGGGCACAAGACACTTCAGACACTTTGGACACACGACATAGACATGGTCAACATGTCCGAGCAGTCGAAAGAAACACTCGACGGATCTGCAGCAGCAGCTGCTGCTGTACTTACGCCTTGGGGGGGAAGTCGAGAGATTAAGGGAGCCTAAGAGGCTTATCGCTAAATTGTCAATCCATTCATGGAACAATGGGGATATGTTAAACAGAAACTATTGGCAATTGACAGCCAAATTTTGGAATTTAAACCAATTTGTAATTAATGAGAAACAGCTGAAATTAAAATCTTCGTTCAGGGTATTTTTTAATAGAAAAAAGTGGGTAATAAATAAAAAATGCATTCAATGTCAGTTAAACTACACTCTGATCATCTTATCTAATCTCAGCCCATTCCATTTAAATCCAAGCTATCTTCCATGCCGTTTGTCATTGCCCTCAAGGCGCCAGCAATGACATTTTAATATCATTTCGAGTCCCCGCTCAAAAACGAATTGAAGTAAATGAGAAACTGCTAGCAAACCTAATTGGCCCAAAAGTAAAAAAAAAGAAATAAAAGAAATACAAAGCCAAACCTAATGAACAGCAACAGAGCCAAAAGCGACGCCAACAACGCGATGCTATGTAAATCGATTTGTCGATTTGTCATACGAGCAGCACCACAACTGAACAACCGAACAACTGAACGACAAACCCAGGCAGCAACCACCAAGTCAACCACCGAACAAGAGATGCCAAACAACTGACGCTTTGGCATCTTCAAATGAGTGTGAGCCACCACTTTGGAGAACTCTTTGAGTTGTTGTCTTTTGGCGCAGAAGGGGTTGCCGACACGCTTGTAGGTCGTCAAAGGTCCTGCCGTGAATTGTCATTGTCGTGAGTTGCATAATGCCGCACAAAATCGACATCAACATCGCCACACAACAATGTAACAAGCGGGTAACCACAACACAACCACAACACAACACAATTGCCACTGCAACCGCCAAGAGTATTGGCCTGGGCCAATTCTAAACTTTGCCTCATTCCTTATACCTTATTTATATATAGATTTTGTGTTCGTTGTTGGCCAATTTCAAAGCAATTGCCAAGCATCAGTCGTAAATCAAATACAACTTCAACTTCAATTTCAGTTTCAACTTCAACTTCAAGCGCGACGTCGCCAGCATTTCAACACCTTCGCAAAGACCTTGACTTGTTATTGTTGTTGCTTTTTAACTAGCTGCTGCTGCTGTCGTTGTTGTTGTTGTATAGAAATCGAAATCCAAATCCAAATCAGTAGCAACCAAGTGAGTCTGCTAATTTGGCTCATTTTGTTTTTAAGTAATTTGTACTTCACTCCTTTTGTTTTTGTTTTTGGCTTTGTTTCTTTTTTTTTTCGTCTCTTTGGCTGCAACATTAAAGTGCAAATTTTAATGGCCCTCACAAGATTCTATTTACCTGCCCAGATTTCATTGTTGTTGTTGTTGTTGCAGACTGGGCAATATAATTAAGTTTCGTGGCCACAGACCTTGGCTTGTGTTATTTTGTTGCGATTTTGATAAAATTGACCCGAAAAATAACAACAGCAACTGCCATTGACGACTGGTAGCTGACTTGGGGGGAATTTGTCTGTCAGGCCTTTGTCTCTCTGCCTGTCCGTCTGTCCGCCTGTCCGCCTGGTTGGGGCAATGTCAGAAAAGCGCATTAAAATTCAAAACTCGTGACTTATTTAATTATAATGAGTTAAGATTAGAAACGTTTTAACGGGAGCAACGCCAACTGTCGGCAAATGGCAAAGAGACTGACACTCGGTTCTCTCTCTCTCTCTCTGTCTCTGTGTCTGTCTCTCTGTAGGTTCGAGATTATCGATAGCTTATTCTTATATGTTATATGTCAAACATTCAGCTGAATGTCGTTTAGAATGGACATTTGAAAACAGCTTAGAGAGTTCCCAAATAAAAACACAATTTTCCCATTAATCTAGGCCGGCATTTAATTTGTGTTGCTTACAAATTCTAAGTATATTTTTATTTATTAATATTTGTACAAGATAATCCTTCAGTCGAGTACGTTTACTAACTGAATGGACAGCTCCACATTGGAGGAGACTTTTACACAATCGTGGCAAATTGCTGAAGCTGTTTCTCATGTTCGCATCGAGGTCAGCTTGCAACATCTTCAATCAAACAGTGGTAGCAGCCACAGTCACTGCTGCAACAACAGTTCAACACCTACGTGCCACAAATAGTCGCAAGCATTTTGGCCAAAAAAGCGACAAGCAAACGACGACGACGACAAAAGTCATAAATCCAAATCCCATTTGTCAGCATTAGAAAATTATGCAGCCAAAAAAAAAATAGACAACTAACTATGGTACAAACAACTACAATAAATACTTACAACAATAACCGAAACGAAGAGTTTGGAGACCCACAGGTTGTCCCCTTAATCCCCTCAATCCCCTCTCGTACACCATGGAACAATCTCAGTTCGCTGGCAGCCTCGTTTGTTCATTTAAATTCATAAATTAAATTACACGACATGCACAATAATAAAAACGATTTGAGGCCCACACGCAAACAGCCAAAGATTCATTAAAGATTTTGCCCACTGAACAGCAACAACAACAACTATAACAAATTGTAAATATAAGAACAACTCGCAACGGACAGCGGGTTTTTATTATTATTTATTCGATTGTTGTAATCTCATAAGCAACATGCACAATATGTTTAACTTCCAGACAGACAGACAGACAAACACACAATATTCCAAATTTACAATTAAACAATATAAATGATGATGATGATGCATCAGCAACAACAACAACTGCAACAACAACGACAACGACATCAACGACATCAACGCATGCGCGGGCGCCATCATCAACTGCCTCAACGGGCATCAAGCTGAAGCCATCCACAAGCCGCCATCGTCGAGTTGCCACTGCCAAATTTGGTCAGACTCAGGCCAATGTGTGTCTGCAACAAGCGGAAGCCAACAACAACAGCAACAACAACAACACTGCCAAATGCAGAAGTGTCATTCACAAGAAAAAAGATCCAACACCATGGGAATTTTTAGCTGGCGAGTGGGTGCCGCATATAAAAAATTCTCAATGGATGAGGTGTGCGTGTGTGTGTATGTGTGTGTGAGCGAGTCTGTCTATATCTATGTAAACAATATTTATATTTATTAGAATTATTGTGCATCAAGAAAATGTCTAGATTTTGTTTGGTAATGTAAATTATTTTCGTCAGGAAAAACTAGAAATATTTTTAAGTACAACTCTACAAACTAACTAACTTCCCCAATTTAATATTTATTCTAATATTAAGTTAGTTGACTACATTTCTTTCACAATTTAATTGATTTAAATATAATTATTAAATTTGCTCAAATCCCAATTTAAATATTTTTTATTGTCTCCTTAATTCATTTCTTCCCCTTTTAGTTCCATCACTCTACACCAATTAATGGTTAACTTAATATCGAAAAGCCAATTATTTTTAAGTACGTATATTAGACACTTTAACACTGTCATTAAACTTAATTTAAACTCAACTGTAAGTAGTTCTACAATCCCATTTTTGCAGTCAATTTGCATAAGTCGCTGCTAAAATTCATTTATTGTACATTTTCAGAGTCTGCAGACTGTTCTTAAGTATCCATTTAGTACTGCAAACTCAGCATGACTTTTCCAAAAAAAGAGTTTCAATTATTTGTGCTCAGGCAAAAAACAATAAGTACACGAAATGAAAACTGATTGATGTTGCCAAATCGATCAGTGTCAGGAAATGATGGCAAGGTTATGACAATTATCAACAACTTGGTAAAAAACTGACAACAGCAACAGCAGTAACAACAACAACAACAACACGAATGACTATCATAATTATGAACATCATCCGCAATGCAAGTGCAAGACAATGTTGCGATGGCTAATGGCAAATGGAAGTTGCCCAAGTGTATTAATTATACGCCACGTTGACCCATAAAACTCGCAGACTCAACTTGACAATTGTTTGGCTACGTTCTATAGTTGTTGTTGTTGTTGTTACTGTTGTTGTTGCGGTTGTTGTTCTGCTACCCACAGTCGATCAGCACTGTGACTCATTGACCGCAGCAACAACAGCAGCAGCTCAGCTGCCGCGCCCTCTTCTGCAAATGCCGCCCCCTTTTTGCATTGTGCGTTGCATTTGCAACTTAGGTGCGTTTTTTAGAACCGGCCTCAACCCAGGGAGGGAGAGACTCTACAACTCCAACTCGACGGAGTCTGAATCCGGGCCCGGCTGCTGCCGTTGCCGTTGCTTGTTGCCATTGCTTGTTGCCGGTTTGCTTATGGCCAGGCCATTTATTGCCTTCATGGCACTCAATTTGTTTGGCCGCCGGCTGCTGCCTCAATAATAAAATGTTTTTTATTATACGATTTAGTTGCTTTAACTTGCGTGTAAATCGCCTTTTTGCATATTGACACATAATCATTGTCTTTGCCTGCGTTGCGGTCTCAAAACGGTGAGAATAACAACAATACAGAAAACACGAACGAACTTTGGATGCTCTACAAAATACTAAATAGCGGAGAAATTATAATGTGCATTAAGTTTATTTTAAATAAAAATCTAGATAATTTATTTATTTATTTAAATAATTTTATTTAGAGTACATATAAAATTATTATACTGTGCATTAAGTTTTCTTCATAGAAATTCACATATATTTTTAGCAAACTAAATTAAATATTGAAAAGAATAACAAGTAAATTAACAAGCATTTTGGAATACAAATAAATTAAATTTATAATATATTTATTGTGATTATAGAAACTGTCTTTCTTAGCTAAAGCAACCCACTTTAGAGTATATACAAACTTATTACATGTTGCGCTGAAAACCGTTGCAAACCTAATGAACATTTTCATTTTCGTAGTGGCAATGCGTGGGCGGACTCAGACTTAGATTGGCACAGCGAGATCGAGAGAGAAAGAGCTAGATAGAAGGAGAGAGGGAGAGAGAGACAGTAAGCTAAACAGGCTTGGGATAAATCCACAAAATTGCATTGCCAAACTGCCAGCCATAATTTAACAAGTCTAATAAGCTAAGCGAAAGGTGGCCACTTTCTGATTGGCCAAAAATACTTGGCTAATGAGGTTAATCACGCTAAAAAGCCAGTTGACAACTTGCAATTGGGGGCATGCAGCAAGTTTATGAGCTGTGCATATTTACACCATGATTGCAATGGGACAATTAGTTGGCTAAGAGGAGATCAAAAGAAAGAATTGTGTTGCCAATGTCACGATCTGTTGGCCATTGTTAAGTGACTCAGTTGATATATATTTACACTAAATTTGCACACTAAAAGCGCAGTTGAGAAGTTCCCTTTGGGAACGAGTTCGAGTATTTGCCATTGTTGCCATTGGGCCTCCGTTTTGGCCACTTCATCTATCAGCCAGACTGAGCAGACCGAACTGTCTGTAAATTGGATGCTGACCTTATAAAGGTGAGCAACGTGCGTCTGCCAGAAAGACCTCGCTCTGTCTCCCTCCCTCTGTCTGTCTCGCTCTCTCCGTCTGCCAACTATCGATTGTGCAAGCTTCCAAGTTGCCTGCACGCCTCATAATAAAGCATGCCCAATGGACAGCAACAGCAGCAACATCAGCAACTGCAACAGCAGCAACATGCAGCACATGATTGAATTACATTTTGCACAGCAGCAGCAGCAGCAGCAACAACATGAGGCAACAACAAGCGGCAGTTGCAAGGAGCAGGGCAGAAGCCATGCAACAAAAGGCAGCCACAATGTTGCCAACGGTAGCTGCAACAACTCAGACAACAACATTGTGTGTTGCACCGTTGCAAGCCATGTTGCTGTTGCTGTTGCTGTTGCAAGCGTGAGTCTGCACGTGTGTTAGCCTGGCTAACAGACTGCCTGACTTCATGGCTTTGACTGGAGTCTACCTTTACTAATTAGACGTCATTGTCTGCTCTCCTCGAAGCCTCGAAGTGGCTGCTATTTGGCATTTTTGGTCAGTTGAATGCCCCCAAATGTTGCTGGAAATCCAGCTGGAAGCTGTTGTTGCCACCAATTGTTATCTTGGCCAGCGCTAAAAGGGGTCATTATGTCAAGGATTTCAGTTGCTGCCACTGAACGTATGCTGATGTTGTTGCAAGCTTCCTTAAGTTGAGACTAGAGTCTGAAAGCTGAAACTGAAACTGAGGCTGACTCATATGTTGGCAAGTTGGCAGTTTCAGTGTCATTGTTTGGCTACTGTTGTCAGTTGCTGTTTCTTTATTGCCAGCTGCAATTAAACGAATGACAAAATGACTGACAATTCAACTGTCTGTCTGTCTGTTTGTGCGACTGTCTGGCAGTCGCTTGTGGGTAATTGCTAATCCCGCTAACGAGATCCAATCCAATCCAAGACTGAGTCTGAGCCTGATCTGAACCGAGCTGAGCTGAGTTGAGCTGGAAGCCTGTTGGCCTGTCCAGTGGGCGGCACATTAGTTTTCAATATATGCAACTGGCGAGCGATTGCCGAGTGCGGAGTTAATGTGGCCAATGATTGCGTCTAATGATTGATTGCCACAGATACAGCCACTCTGACTCCGACTGCAGTCTGCACTCGGCAGTCTCCAGTCATCGAGAGTAAAATTGCAAATGAAAATGAAATTGGTGCGCGAATCGAGACGAGACGAGAAAAGACGAGATGAAAACCAACTCTGACTGCAACTTGCAACTTGCAACTGCAACTGCAACTGGTTCCTGGGTTCCGAGCATCGCGCGTGACGCTGCTGACCCACTGAACCCACCACAAACAGTGGTGCAGTGGGTGGCTGCTCAGTTCAGTGTTCAGTGGGTTTCCCGTCCCCCATCGATTGCCTGTCTTTCGTCGCGGGTGCAAATTGCTCAAAATATTGTATTGAAATACGAGTAATGCTCGGGCATTCAACTTTATTGATTTTAGTTGCATAATTATTTTAATTCGGATTATAACTTTATATTAACCGCCAGATCAAAGACCAAAAGGCCCCATGAGAAAATTGACAATTGTGTTTGGCTCGAAGATTAAACATTTTTCCGCTGCTATGAGAATTAATGTAATATTTGCAATAGAAATTAATAGTTTTTGTTCATATTATAATGTTTGTTTATAGTTTGGTATATACTTAATTATACTTACTACTGATAATTTTAACAATGTTCTAATAATTAATAATAATTAAGAAAAAATATCACATTCAAAACGGGTTTATTTTTGGAATCATATTAAACGAAGGGAAACTTATAAAAACTGCCGATAAAACTTGAGAAACTATTCGATTAAACCTCAATAAAAAGACTTATGCCTTCCAAAACGAGCTACAATTTCATAATCATGTAGTACTTTTAAGTACTTTACTTCACTTTCAGCCAAGAATTTAAACACGTAAAACACTTTGGCTCACACAGACGTTGGGAGGGAAAGACCTACCGTTGAGCATACGAAATGCTGTATAAAAGCCCATAAATCGCACCTAGTACCCAACACGGCGGACAAGTTCATAAACAGCGCCAAATACGTCGACGCCAACAGGCAACAGCTAACAACAAATTGCAATTTGGCCAAATTGCTTTGGCTAATTGGCACGCGTATAAAGTCGCAGTAGAAACCAATACAAATGAAGAGAATTCACTTAAAATGCAAATTTCTGTTTCTGTTTCAGTTTCAGTTGCCATTTGCCGCACGTGTGAGCCCAAGGAACACCAAAAGTAACACCAGCAACAACACCAACAACCAAACAACCTTCTCAACAACTGCAGAAGGTGGCACCGGTGTTGGTATTGCTCGTAATTTGTTGGCAACACAATTGGGCCCGCAACATGTTTACACAGATGAAGACATAAAACTGACTTTAAGCACCCGAGTTGGCTCAGTTGCCTGGCTTTGGCTTTTAAGTGCGTCTGCCTTGTTTTCGGCCCGGCTAATGGCTCTTCGCTCTTGGCTCTTGGCTTTCTGCGCCGAGTCGTCTCAAATGGCCTCCTTTGGCCAAGGCGGCAAATTGGGCTGCCCACAAGACCAAATTGAGCGAAAGTTGTTCCAGCCTCAGCCTGGGAAAGCATCCTTCTACGAGCTTATGTTGCTGCAACAGCCTACATGCCACAACAGGAACAGCAACAACATCTGCAACAGCAACTGCAACACCAACAACAACAACAAGAGAAACAGCAAATGCTGCAAGTATTTGTGCTAAAATATTTATTAAACAATTACAATTTATGTTCACCACGTGTAAATAAACCAAATTGGTCACGTTTTGCCCATTGAAATTAAGCACTCACACATACATGCATGCTCCAACACACTCACAAGCACACACACACATACATTGTTAGATACACATACATATATGTATGAGTGCATCAATTTATGCTCAACACATAAATAGTTGCAATTTATTTGGCAACTCTCTATCCTGTTGCTGTTGCGGTTGCTGTTGCTGCTGTCGATGCTTATAATTTTGAACAAATTTAATATAAAGCATTGTGACCACTTGCCCCTCAAGACATTCATAAAATGCAGATACATCTCATATATATCAATATATATTATTTATACAGCTTTTTACCAATCGCTTTCTTTTGATATTGAAATAAAATATTAAATAACAGATTACAATTTCATTTGATATTAGCAAAATAATTATTTTAAAATATATTTGGTAACAACACATTTTAATATCGTAAGTCCGAAAAACAAACATCTCTTCTCATGAGTTTGTCATATAATTTGTAAATTAATCTTAATGAAATATCAAAATTAGTTAATTTTTTAAAATATTTTATTAATTAATTTTAATGTTCCTGGAGCATTGTTTTAGTGTTGAACATTATATTAATTGTAATTGAATTTTAATAACAATTCTGGCTAATTGATTGTGTGTTCAGCTGTCAACTGCAATACATCCTGTACAAGTTTAGTGTTAATCTTATAGTACATATATATGTGCATCTCTGTCATATCAACGTATGAGTTGAGTATATGATCGTGTTGTCTGTTTCTGTTTCAGTTTCTGTTGGGAGTTTCAGTTTCGCAATATTGTTGACAGAATTACAAAAGGTGAGTAACCCGGGCAGACAGTGGATATGCAATTTACCTTCTCTTTCTACCTGGCAGCTGGCAGCAATAACTAAATAACAATAACAACTATTGCTGATTGCTTACCAATACCAATTAGCCATTTTGTAGCAGCAACATTTTTGTCACTCGACATAAGGTTGTTGTTGTTGTTGTTGTTGCTGCTGCTGCTGCAGTTGTTGCTGTTGTGCTCAGATTCGCGTGCATGTGTAGCAACAATGTTTGTCAACACAATTGTTGTTGCTGTTGTTGTTTTGGTAACAATTGGAATTTATGCAAATGATCGCCAGGCATTGCGTTGACAATATGTCACATGTCACTTAGCACGGCCAATCCATTGGCCGTACAATCGATAGATATGCAGATAGATTTTTCCCCCGGAGCACGTTCTGAACTCGAGCTCGTTTGACCTCAAAACTTGACTCCAAAACCAAAGCTGAACATTTGTGCAGGGGCTTTTCATTGCCTGTCTTTGATTGCTGACTAATGCTTGATTGGATCGATAGTTCAATTGCTATTGTTGTTGTTGCTCTTGTTGCTGTTGTTGCAGTTGATTAATTGTCAAATTGCTGAAATGAGTGCAAAAACTTGTTCGCCTGTCGCGTCGCGTAAATCATTTCATATACACTTTTGTTGGCCAGAAGGATTTGAATAGGCGTCGGGTTCGCAGTTCGTATCTCTTTCAGAGCACATTGTTGCACTAATGAAGTTGTTCAGCGACACGATCTCGATTCCCACCTACCGCCGCCTACTTACCACATCCTCATTTCCCCAATTCCCCCGATTCCCTCAACTCTTCAACTCCTCGATTCCTCCGCTTGCATTACGCGCGTGCGTGCTGTCTGCTCGGATGATTGCAATCGACAAAATACCAGACTCACACTTAGTCCCAAAAGTCTATGGACTGCACACACTCGCACTCATAGTTGGACTCTCGGTTCCGATTCCGAGTGATTTATAGGCAACGCAATCAGCCGGTCGCGATATCGAGTACACTGTTAGATTTGATATATGTATGTTTTGGGGGCACGCGCAGGATGTTGTTGCTTTTGTGGTTGCTTTTGTTGTTGCTTTTGTTGTTGCATTTGGGGAGACCCATGCCAACAATTAACGCATGCGTGCAAATACACAGATTGTGATCAATGGGGCCTAGACTGGAGCCAGAGCAAATGGCAAAAGCCGTTGACTAAATAGCAAAGCATTTCAGTTAAAGCATTGTTCAAAACCAAACTACTTAAAATAATATAAAACTTGTCCAAAAAAGGTATTGTCGTTTGATGCAGAATGAAATTATATAATAAGATAATGACACAATTGACATATCGCAAGAAATTGGGTTAAGGTTTTGAAATTTTTGAGTTCCCAATTCATTAAATGAAATCAAGAAACAAAACCAATGAGGAGATAAAAATGATCAATGACATTCATTGTCAAAATAAGCTAAGTTTTAACAAATTTGAGAGAGATTAAAATTAAATTAAAAAATATAAATTTCTACCAACTTATATTCTAAAGAACGATACTTTAAGACATTGATTTTTTTATCCGATTGTTCTTTCTTGCAAGACAAACGGGATATATTTTAAATGAGAACAATAACCATAGAAATAATGAAATACTGACAATATATGCAAATATCTATGCTAAAATATGCTATATCCGAATAATATGTATTTGTAATGGATATGTGTGCTGGCTATAAGCTGGCATTTACTTGCGAAATAATGTGATATCTATGCTAAGCAGAAATTTTGATCAGTTTTTTATTAGCGAGCTTGCACTGACACTTGGCTATCTATCTGCGTGGTTCTCTCACTCGACACTGACTGGCTAGATAGTTACATATAAGTAGTACTCGAAGTTATGCGACTTGGCTCTGGGGCGAACCGCTAACGAGTTCATTCATATCATTAGCCCCCGACCAAAAGCTCTCGCCATTATAACACAAATATTTGCTAACAATAACGGCAAAGCAACGCCATTAGAGCTAGAGCTACACGAATTGTGGCTCGAACCTGAAGCCCAGACTGGAGTTGAAGTTGAAGTTGAGGTGGAAACTGAAGCTGAAGCTGAACTCTAACCCTCATTTGCGATCAATTCGTGGCGATTTCGAGCCTCGGCGTCTGAATATTTGCGCTTTTTGTGTGTCGAACGTGCAGAAATCCAGTAAAAATTTAGTTGCTCACTTTTATGTAATTTCCCTTTTCTTTGAACACAAAGAGGCACAGAGCCAGTGAGCCGCCAAGTGCCCAAATGCCCAAGTGCCCAAATGGCCCAAGCACCCAAAGTGGCCAAATGGCCGCCCGCTGCTCTAAACGAGCATGAAAGTGATTGCCAATATAATTGCATAATCTGGCAGCAGGCAATACAGCAGAGAATTGCCTGAACAGGTTGCACTCAGATGTGTTGTGTTTTTTCCTCTCCATCTCCCCTCCCCTCCACACCCGTTGCCCCTCTGCTTTTGCAGCTGCTGATTCACAGGCTAAAAAGTGAAATTTGACATTGAGGCGACAGGCACGATCGATTGATCGAATGAACGAATGATCGTTTCAAAGGCGAAGGCGTCAATGACCAGTTAAATGTTGCTAAAGTTGTTTAAAAAAAATATATATGATTACACTCAAACTCACATTCACAACAAAGAACACATTCATAAGGGAAAAACATTCTCACACGAAAGACAAATAAAAGGCGAATTTATCACGCACAATGACTAATTCCCCAGCTCAATTTACGACACACTATATACCGCGTATACATGCGATTCCATATCTATATAGACACATATGTATCTGTCCAATCCACAATAAAAACAAAACCCTCGAAAGTAAAGTCCAGTGTCTCACAGGCTTATTTTGAAATGGTTTTGGTATTCGTATTTACTTAACATTTATTTTTCACTCATTTTCTTCTTTTTATTTAAATTCAATAAATATTTTATATATTTTTATGAGCACAGCAATTTCTGTTAAATTATTGCACAAGTCGCCAGTTTCGAGAAATTTATGTCGTGTTTGTTGGTTTCTTTGGTTTGTTTTGTGAATAATGCAAGTCGAACATGCGAGCCACAATCTATAATATGTGTGCCCCTATGCTTATCATGAATTGACTTATCATGAATTGTCCGTCTCTGTTCACAGCATGTAAATCATGCACAGACATATTACGGTTTAATACTTCGATTATGCAATATATAAAGCGTATAAATCTTCTGTGCAATTTTCGAAGTCGAAATCAAGCCAGAAACTAATTATGTACGAGTTGCTTTGAGTACAACAGCGAATGCAATAACAAACGTGGCTAAGAAGTGAAAAAACAACAAAAACTATGGCCCAATGCAATTTTCAACAGGCAACAAAAAAAAGAAAAATATAGCTCAAAATATCTGTTCAAATTGAACATGATAAATTCATAATTGTCCATTCAACGAACACGAACTATAATTCATGTTAGAATAATCGAATTGGACGCCATTCAGCCAGGCAATTGAGGACGGCGACCAAAGCCCAACAACAGCAACAACAACAGCAACAACAAATGGCCAACATAGGTCAGGCGTAACGAGTCATTCATGTTGCAAATGTTGTTGCAGTTGCAGTTGCAGTTGCCGCAATGAAGGTGACTCGCAACTGGTATAATAATATTTGTTGTTGCTGCTGTTGCCCATTTCGTGGCACCCGCATAAGTCACACTGTCTGCTGTGCCACCAGATGGGCCATGGGGCATGGGGCATGGGAAACGGGGATTCGGGGCAGTTGTAATCCTCGCATCGATCGACACTTTTCCTCTCTCTCTCTCTCTATGTGCTGCAGATTCTAAATACGAGTCCGAATGCAAATCTTTTGGCTTTGCCCACAATTACACAAATGTTGCAGCTTTCGGTTTCATTTGCCACAAAGCTGCAGGGGGGAATCTGTGCGGACTGTGGCGCCACTCGATTTGCGTCACGTTCGCTGCCGCTGCGATTAATACGCAAAACGCTTTGGCATCTTAAATATTGTGGCGTGCGCGGCATTTGTTGAGAGAGCGAGAGGGACAGACAGAGACAGAGAGGGGTGCCTAGGAGTAGGGGAGAGATTAATGTGAGTATTGGCAATCAACATTTATATATTTGTTTGCCTGGCATTTGCCAAAGTTGCAGGTTGCTTGCAAAACTGGGCAAATATTTGACCCAAGCTAATGAGAATCGATCGGAGAATGCGAAGATCAATGCTCTCTTAATTTGCATAACGATTTATATGAACCATTTGTAAGCCATAATAACTATCGCTAAATGAGCTGAGAACACTTTGTTTACCCACTAGAATCGCTGCACTGCGATAAGATCTCGGCCCAAACGAGTTCTGCCAAGTTGCATTCCCACAAAACGTACTCGTAAAACGTTTAATTATAATTAATATAAATGGATTGTAAGCATTTGCGATAATTTCTACGCGCCGCGCTAATAAATTAATATCAGCTAATTCGCTTTTATTTCCAACTGATTTTTTTCCCAGACTCGATTCTTGTTTAATTAGTGTTAAATTATTTGCCAAAGACAATCCTCAAGTCTGAGCATTTGTCTCTTGCATATTTATGAACTTGGCTCGAGTCGCGTCGACTTTGAGGCAACAAATTGAAATTGTTGAGCAGATTTATTTCTGCAATTAGCTGCGATTCGAGACTCATAATTAGCCAAAGGAAGAGGGAGACTTGGAGTGGTGTAGAGGGGAGAGGGGTGGCTGGCATTTAATAAACATTCAATTGTCTGCGATTTGTGGCTCATAATAATTTGAAGCTACTGTCAACGGCTCGAGATGTCAGAGTCAGAGTCGGAGTCAGAGAGACGTCTGTCATTAGAGCCTTCCATCCATAACGTCTGGCGTGGCGTGGCAAGTCGTGGGCGTCACTCTGTGGCTGCCACATAAGCTGTCTTTGCCAAAATGTAAGCCCCTTACCAAATATGGCCATCGATTAAATGATTTTCATGTGCCATAAACGACGTGCGCCTTTAATAAGCCCGGTTTTAACGAGCTGCCGCCGCTGCTAACTGCAAACTGCAAACTGAAACTGAAACTGCAACTAAAATTGAAACTCCGCCACAAAAATTGTCACAGACGTCGCCTCGTCTGGCACAGATCGACTCCCTCTCTCTCTCACTCTATGTCTTATCCAATCATTCCCTCTCTATCCCCTGCTCTAAGTGCGATTCCATTTGTGATCGCGACATGCTTAGATATGCGTTCAATCCGCTTAATTGCATCTTTTATAGACAATTTTCCAGCTGTCTTGTGATTTAGATGCAGTTGCAGCTCTCAGAGCACATAGAGCGTGATGGGGCATCAAATTGTTTTTATGGAGTTTTGATGGAGTTTTGATAGATATTCGATAACTTTTTTCTTTGCAAATGGCTTCGCTTGGTGTAAACTGCATCATAAATACGCCAATTGGCCTAATGAACGTATGAAAGTCGGGGCCAAAAGCCAACGATGCATTCGATATACAGCAAATTGTATCTACATAATAAAACTTATAATGAGCTGATTGTCTTCTTCGTTATCAAGTGGGAAAAGTGCGTGAAAGTGTTGTGCTCTGCGGGTGGATAAGATTAGCCAATATTTATTTGCGGATTGCAACAATGAATCGATTATAATTGCATTTGTATTTTCATTACACTCTTCATTGCCAGGGAGGAACAGATAAATTTGTGAAATACAATTTGTGCATTAAATTTGTTGTATATTAAAATTAAATTAAAAACTGTAATAATAAAGAAGGTCATTAGAGCGAAATTAGTTCTCATTGATGACAGATCCCCTTGTTGCCTTACTATCTATTTTTCTGTATTTTTCCTCTTTGTAGAATCATTGCATTATCTAATTCAATGTTTACTGTCATTAAATAATAAAGAAAAATATTTTTTAAGTACTTTATATGTTATTTTTCGCACATCGATCATAATCTCGGCGATTATTTCGTTATTTGTTTGTGTGTTGAATTACAGTTTACACCTTCGGAACATGGCGGATTTCTCATTAATGGCTAACATCCAAATATGATTAAGACTCATGCTGTACAATCAAACTCATAAATAATATAAACAACCCAAGCAAATACAACGATAATAATTATTTATTATTTATGAAATATGCACGCAAACAAAATTTTTAATTAAATTCGTACATGCAAACAACATTTGGCCATAGACTCGAATTATTGTGTGTACTACAACTCGGACTTGGACTCGTAGTTGAAGTTGAAGTTGTATATGTATTTGTAGCTGGAGCTCATTTCTAGAGCGGGTCAAATCGATAGAGCAGAGATAAATAAATTCAAGACCAGAGCGGGACCAGAGCCGGACAGGCGGCAGCCTTTGAGCTCAACTCAATGTTGAATGTTTATTAATATTTTGTCATAATTTTGTGTTGCAACCGAAAGAGATTACAGTTTTATGTGTGCAACGTGAGAAATTATTGGCGTTGTAATCTCAACAGCCGGTCTCGCCGAGGTGCAAGTGAAGTGACAAGCGACACGGCAAACTCGGTAAAAAAAAACAAACCCCGACCCGCAATGTCTCACATAACTCCCCGGGCTGATAAATCGAAGCTGATAAATTGAGTTGCGGTTCAAGTGCACAAGTTTAATTAAAAGCCAAAGCCAAGTGGGAGACTTTGGCGGATCTCAGTGCTATCAGCAGTGCCTCAGAGCAGAGTAGAGCTTATCAGAGTGCAACCACAACAAATGGGGCATGAATGCGATTGTGAGGCACATTGGGGCATGCAGCCGTGGCAATGGCAAATTTATTGACACACTCACGCATTAAAATCATTTATGAAACACACACACACTCCACACACACTCTCAGCCAGATAGCGATAAAAAGAGACCAGCTCTGAATTTATTAAAATGCAATTTTCACGTTGCTGTCGCTTTGGGTGTGCGAATGTTGCATGTTCGCCGCTTGTCTTCAGGATTTGATATTTTGTTTCTTTTTCTGTATTTATCTATATTTTTTTTATTTTTTTGGTTTGTTTTTCATGTTGCCATTTGCCAAAACGCTCGCTCAACAAGTGCTCCAACCAAAGTCGCTGTCTGGGCCTGGTCAGACCGATTCGAGCCAACGCGAGCCGGGCCTAGTTGTAGTTGTAGTTGTAGTTGCTGCGTGGCAATACAATCAATTTTTAATAAATTGTAAAAATATTTTTTTGCTTTTGTTGCTTTTTTGCACCATGTTTTTTATTTATTTTGGTGTGGGCAAAGCGTTTTGCATTTTCATATGCATTTTATGTACATATTTTTATTGCTTTTATTGCATTTATTGCGTGGTATTATTTAATGACAGGTCTTAGATTTTACAACCATTTTTAGAGTGATTCAAGAACACGATGAGGAAGCAATTGAATCATTAACTCCACCTGCCTGAGGGATGAGCATAAGTTTCTAATAAAAACTGTAAGAAGCTTAAAATAATTGGTATTTTAACTCAGCGCACGTTATCGGGATGTAGTCTACAGATTATTAAATTATGCCTAAAGTATTAAAATGGTTTCTTTTATAGTTATGTGAATTGTTATAGTTATTGGAGTAGTTGCCATTTTATTGTAAGAGCTTAATACAATACTTAAAGGCATTTGGGAAATGTTTTCTGTAAATCGTTTATGTTTGTGTAAAGGATGGGCTGTACATAGCTTAAAATGGTGTTAAGGAAGACATAAACAGACATTTCTGCAGACTTTAATTTAGGTACTCAGAATATCCCAAACGAATGAATCCTTTGCAAGTATTTGAAACTTGCATTTCGTAAGCATATCGGAATTTTTGTTAAGAAACTTGTGTTATATTTCTTAAGTAAATTCTCAATTCAATTAATTATATTTTAAGCAAGTTCAGAGTTCCACAATTCATCAACATTATTTTTCTTTGTCATTCGGCTGAATTTTGGTATATCTTATTCTCTGTTTCGGTTGTTTATCAAGTCATGAGATTTCAATGCATTTAATTAGCCATAAAATGTCTTTCGGTATTCGGCTATCTGAGTTGGCAAATAAAAATACCTCACTTGTTCAATGTGGATGCCCGATTAATTATGAACAGCTGAAAGCGCGCCATTAACATGAAAAGTCAAATCTATCTAAATATTTGCCATAGGCAACGTCTTGGCCAGTCGGTCGATCGTCCAACTTCAGCTTCAGCTTCAACTACAGCTCCAAGTGTAGCTTCAGCTTTGCGGGCTGTGTTGCTCCTCTGGCTCTTGGTCTTGGCCGAATGTGCAAGTTGGCAAGTCATTTTTATCGCCCCGCAGTAATCTGAGCTGCACGAACAAACCGACAGACAGACGGACGGACAGACGGACGGATGGACCATACGAAAATATATAACATGGCATCATTTGCTGCCAGGCGCGCGTTTGCTTGTTGTACAATACTCTGTATTGCACCGCCTCCTCCTCCTCCTCCATCTTCCTCTGTCCCTCCAAAGCAGCTCCTTTCTTCTCTTCATATCCCTCCACGATGATGATGATGCAATTTTACTGAGCTCAGTTTCAGTTCAGTTCAGTTCAGTTGAGCTTAGCAAGTGCTAAAGCTAGTGCTGACCCGACCAGTTTTATGGGCCACAGCAGCTTCATAGAACATGTTGCCAAACAAGTTGCCGTCGGCAGAGTCCTTTAACTGGGTCACTGTGACAGCGATGTGTTGCCGACGCCAGACAGCAGCCAGCAGCAGCTACAGAAGCTGCCACCTAATTAACACAAAAGACTTAGGCAACAAACTTGAAAAGGAACAGCAACGAAGTCTTTACACTCTACATTAATCAAAGTCTTTTCATTAATTTATAAATCATTCTGCAGTATTCAAGTTACATTTAAGATAAAGATAGACCATAAATACATATTTTAAATGTCACTCTACTTAACAAATATTATTTAAAATATTATCATTCTTAGATCTATATACTCTAAGCATTTATATCATTAATCAGGTGCTTTAGGTAAATCGATATCTCATTAGAATTTCTTTACATCTCCTTTATCGAGAAGACTCCGCTACCCAGTTTTGAGTACATCAATGAGTCAATGATTGTCACTCGCCAGCGGCACATCCTGTCTGTGCTCCGTGGAGTCTGAGATTACTGTTGATGTTGTTGTTGTTGGTTAGCTGGCGGATTGGCTTGCAGCTTGTTGTCTTTATTAGTGCTGCGGCCATAAATCAAAGAGCCAGCTCTCCGTATCGTTGACGGCGTCTCACATGTGGAACTGGCTAGCAATCTGTCCGTCCGTCCGTCCATCTGTCCCTCCGTATGTTCGTCTCGCTCAGTTTACATGCGCATAAGCTACGTCGACTGACCGGCAATATTTCAATATTAATCCAACTGCCAACGATGACGAAGTGTGTGGAGCTTACTTTCCGTTCAAGTATTTGCCTAGTTTCAGTTTAAGTTTCAGTTTTAGTTTTAGTTTTCGCCAGGCGCTGCAAATTGTTAACTTGCATGAGGCTTATAAAAAATAGAAAATAAAATAAATCAATTGGTCATGCTACGGGTATTGTTGTTGTTGTTGCTGTAGTTGTTGCTGTTGTTGCCAGTTAGCTGGGCTATTACTCAATTTTAGCCCGCGGTGCCATCTGTGCCACAATGTTGTTCGTGAGGTCTAGGCAGGAGGACAAGGGGGTTGGGGAGGAGAGGGAAAAGGAGGAGCTGCAGCCCTGCTCTCTTGTGGCGGACTTGGCCGGGCTGTCCTTATACGGCAAATGCCTACACATGTCCATGCTGGATAAGCTGAGCACTGAAATTAATTGTTCGACTAATGAAGCAGATGCCGGTTCAGATCTGCAATGATGTAACAATAAGATCGTACATCATAGATACAAGCAGGCGATGTCACGGGACAGTCAAGATAAACAAAATAAATTGAAGATGCATTTGGAATGAAAGAGTCAATGTTATTAATAAGTTGAATTGTGAGTACAGAATTCTTATTAGTAAAGTAAGCATTCTGCAGATAGATAATAGATAGATAAAAGATGTTTTAATAACTATGAGAACTCAATGACTTTGTTGATCGTTTTAAGCGATCGATTGATCGTTTGATTGCTTAATTCTTTGAACAGCTCTACAAATCTTAGGCAACTATTTGCAAAATGGAAGATTAACAACTGTGCAAATTGATCAAACAAATGTTGTAGAGATATTGTTTGAAGTTAAGTCTCAAGTCAGCGATTAGATCAATTGGAAAGGATTGATCTGGCTTAAATGCCAATCATAAGACTTGAATCAAGGCACCCAACTGCGTAGACATGTCAGTGTTTGCTTTTTATTGCAACCAAAAGCCAAATAAAAGAAAAATCAAACAGTAAAAGAAACAGTTTCAAGCTCAACATCGAGCTGAAACTGGAAAAGTAAACGCACGTGCCGCACAAGCGAAACAACTTCATTTGATCATTTTGGGCTCAGTCCTCGATGGTGACAACGACGACGACGACGACGGCGACGACGGTGTCGTGTAGTCACAATTTTTGACATTTTTGTGGCGCCAACAACAGCAGCAACAACAACAATAGCAACAGCTACAGCAACAATACAAGTAACAACAACAATTCCATTGACATGCGTCAAACAACAATCAAAATAGGTTCGCTGTTGTTGTTGTTGTTGTTCTTGTTTGCTGAGAAGGGGTAAGGTGACAGGGAGGGGGGTAGAGGGGGGACTAGAAAAACGTGCGCTTGCCATGTTGGCCATTCATTATGAACTCGTTTTCGGTACGAGAAGCACCACAAAAATCGTTGGGATGTTGGCTGCCAATTAACTGAGCCGAAAACTATTGAGACAACTCCATATGGCAATGTCGTCGTTGTCGTTGTTGTTGTTGCTGTTGTCGTTATTGTTATCGCCAGCTCACAGATCTGTACCATTCGCTTTATGAAATCCCAGAAATCATTAGCGCCCGCCCGCCCCGACTACGTGACACTTTTGCCCCAAGAGATGGCGGAGCGCGGGGAGAGACAGAGAGAAGGGGTATCTCCAACTGAAACTGATAAAAATTTGTGGAGAGACCCAAAAGGAAACGCTACGTGAAAAAAGCTGTTGTAGATTTCGGTCTGAAAATGCTTATGAATTATTGAGTTGTTTTGTTGTTCCTCGACTCACTCGCCAGCCGCTGGCAACTCGCAAAAGGCTTTTGTAAATTAATTAAAACATTTTTGCCTTAACTTCCAGTCGAAGTCTGCCCATTTTCGGAACGCGGCAAGCCGCTGCAATCCAATCCGATCCGATCCGATCCTCAACTGAGCTCAAGCATTTAGCGAAATCATTTTCGCAAGTAATTTTCGCCAAAGTCTTTTGAAGAAATCAAACCGAATAACTGAAACTTGAATGCAAAACAGGCAATTTCTGTGACTTGCAGTGCACTTTTTTTCCTTTTTTTTGGGTAATAGTTTTAGTTTTTACTTAGTTTCAATTTTTTGTTTTTGTTTCTACCTCTGATTTTGGTTGGCCAGGTTATTTGACTTTCAAATGAGCTCAAAGCGAGCTTCGGGCCGCAGTTTTTTTTATGAGTTTTTCCGCAACATTTTTGTGCAGTCGCTGCTGTTGAGGCTGCTGCGATTTTTGTGGCAATTTGCAATGCAAAAATGCCAAACGAAACAAAGAAATGTTTTAGTCTGCCAGCAGACGACAATAAAAACCGACAGTTGACTCGTGTTGCAAGATATATTGTGGCTAATGTTGTTGTTGTTGTTGTTAGTTTAGCTGTTGCTTTTGTTGTAGTTGTTATTGACAATTTGATGTGGCACATAAAGCAAAAGCGGGCGAGCTGTGCAGCAGCTGTGCTTCGATCTCTATGTATGGACTCCAGTGGGTCACAACGCATCCCCGACAACAACAACAGTAACAAAACATTCAGATACCGCCAACAAAGGCGACCACAAATATGAATAATTACGAGTACTCGCGGGCAATACTCATAGCTCATAACCGATGGCCGTACTCGTATTTATGGTAGCCCCGAAATGAAGTTGTTTTCTTGTCGCCATCTCGGTAGCAGAAATATGCCTCGGCAATTTACCAAACATATTACCACAACAATGTATCGGCCATTAACGGTGCTTTCCATATGCCGACCACAAAGAGCCTAACAAATCGCCATCCAAATGGTTGCCCCTCTTCCACTTCCACTCTCTCTTGTCCTCTCCTCTCCTCTCCTCTCCTCCTCTCTCTTCTGCATGTTGTCAACATTGTTCGCATCGAAATTCACATTCGCCGAGAAGCAAATGAAATATTTGTAACACATTAGTGCAAAGCGATTTCTAATGGCCGACACATTTATTACCACTCTCGGGGGATTTACTCGTACTACTTTATCCAGCGATTGGTCCAACGCTGCGTATACGTTATGTGCAATAAACATGTATGTTGAAGCAATATTTCATTTCTATTTGCCTACCATAATTGAAGCTGCTGCAGTTAATAGAGTTTTCATAGCTACAATTGCTAAAAAGTCGTGGGAGACTGCAAACTTTGTTTCGAAACTCTTAAATGCCAAAAACTGTTTGATAAACTTCGATTATGTTATTATGTTTTAGAGATGGATGTACAATTTTAATTCAATAACTGTATAATAATATGCCTTAAAAATATAGTTGTTTTGAAAGAACAAATAATTTAAGATGAAACTCATATTCTATATATTTATGATTACATTTGATGATCAGAACTTGTGTTGAGAAAATTATCATCGAACAGTTAGGACTTCGACCAATGCCTTAACTGGAGCTCGTATGTCTTCTTACTACGATACTGAAGATTCTTTAGAAGATCTTGAGTAATAAGAACAGCATTTTCTGCTGCAATTTAAATATCTAACGATCTATTTATTTATTTGCATTTTGCAGTGTACTTATTTATTTTTCGCACTTGAAACAACTTTCTCAAGTGAATTGAGATAAACCTGCATTAACTTGAACTCGTAGCTGGGGGCTGTTTGAGTACTCGGACTCACACTCGTACTCGTAGTCGCACTCATAAATGAATGTGTCTCCAATTTCGGTTGGCGGCACTGCGAGTACTCGTATGCACATTTCACATTCCATGGGCCAAGTTTGAATATGGCTTGCATAAATATGAGCATAATTAAATAAATATTTACACACTTTACTTACTTAGTAACTTAGTAAACTGAGATTTGTGCTCACTGTTGTTGCTGCTGCTGCTGTTTGGGCTCTCGATGTGACACTTGTTTTCATTCGGCGGGCAAACTTGTTGACCACTTGCCCAGCTCAGCTATTGACCAAGTTGTCTAACGAAGTCCCTGGCCAGCGGTGAAATATGAATGCGGGCTCCAAATAAAAGCCTAAAGAGCATCGCATATAAAACTTTACGAATGCAGTGAAACTGTTTGTTGTTGTTTTTTGGTTCGATATGAAAATCAATATGCCACCGGGGGGAAAAACAAACAAGATTCTTGTTTACAGATAGTACGAGTTAAGCTCCAAATAAATGGGGCGAATGTCTTTTCGGCCAAAACCCGTGTTTGAACCGTGTGATTTTCCAATCTGTACAGAAAGCCAAAGCATAAATGTTTGTGTCATAGACTTTTATGTCTTTATGACACCAATTTTATTATTGTTTATTGTTTCAATTAAAGAGCAGCCACAGTTATTGCCGTTGTTGTTGTGCAGTTGTGACTGATCGCAGTCACAGTGAGAGTCGCAATCACAGTCTCAATCACAGTCTTATTCATTATCAAAATTCCAGCACGCTTTATGACGTTTCCCAGTTATTTTTGTTGTACTGATTTTGTCAAGATTATTCATGGATTTCTTTGGGTTTTTGGTAGTTATTATTATTGTTGTTGTTGCTGTTGTTGTTATTGTTGTCTCTCTTTGGAAATCAGCTTTCAGTTGATTTTCATTATACAATTCTGGCTACCTTTATTGTTATACCCTTCTTTTTTGTTTTTTTATGGCGCACGGCGCACAAAAGTATAAAAATTAATTTCATTTTTATTATTTTTATTATTTTTGATTAACTTTTAAATGAAATGCTCATTGTGAGCTACCGTTCCAAGTGCTTGACATAATTTCAGTGACACAAATTGAGCGAGTTCCCCTCCCACTCGTCCTCGCCCCCAAGTATTGTAGGTATCGTCAATTTGTCAGTCAATAATAATGATTCGTGTGCGGAATCGACTCTCTCGATTATCCGCGGGCCTTATAATTGCTGAATGATAACTGCAGCCATCGATCAATTTGGCCCATAAATCTGAGCGCTAAACGAAGCTACGTTGAACCGACTGATCGACGGAGGGATCGGACTGATCGGACTGATCTACCGATCCGGCTGCCGGTTTGTCTTCCCCGACTGCCAACTGAATTACGGCGACAGTCTGTTTGTATATCTCTTACCCGTCGAGCGGGCCAAAAGATCTGCCATGTTCCGCACGATCTGCTGGTTATGGCCATGTACAGTTGTAGCTCACCCGCCACTTGCCACCTCCTGTCTCCCGCCTCCCGCCTGTCCCCTACCTAAGTATCGCTGCAATGTTGCACAAATTGCCAGCCCAGCTGAGCGCATACTTTTCCAAGTATCTGTAATTAAAGTTTGCGTCTTAAATGTCGGCGTTTGAAATTTATTGGTGTTTTATTCACACAGCATCCTTGTTCACAATGCGTCTCTACCTCTAATCCCCCCCTATTTTCCACTTTTATCTCTCGACCCCGCGGGGCGCATTTATTGCCCCTGACAATCTCTCTGTGGCCAAAGATTTGCGTAGTGTCCAATTACTATCAAGTTTTAATATGCAATTATCGAATTATCAGGATTGTGTTTTAACAGAGCTAGTTTCGTAATATGAAAGATAATAAGATGATGTACGCATACTGTGTTTATGTCATTTAATGACTCTTTTAAGATGTTTCAATTTATTTATAAAGATATTAGCTAAATGACTTTTCTTCATTAATAAATATAATATTATTTCTGCTAAGGTGCAACACATTTCTATTGTTTTCTATTTTATGTGTGTGTCTGTATCCTATGATATCCTCTCTTTTATTTTTCCTTATTCTTCTATTACTTAATTTCATCATATATTTATTAAATTAACTTAAATACTTTCTTTTGTCCTATTGTCTTCAATTCTGTTTACTCATTTCTGTACTTTCTGTTCTTTTAACTAATCTCCTCCATCCTTATCATCCGTATGTGGTCTTCCAGTCTCTTCTCATAACTAAATCCTACTCTGTCACCAATCTTCTCAATGTGTTTACTTCAAATAAAACAAAATTCGCATTTCAACCTATTGATACTCCATTCCTGTCTGATAATCCCCGAGTTGACTAGCCCTTACAGTCGCCCACATCGAGTGGACTCTAATCTCAGTCGGTGCATCAATGTTGCACTAATTGCCTCTGTTCTGGACATGTTGCGAGTACTCGTATGATCACTACACAACACTAAACCGGCTACACATAACCTCAAGCGTGCGCAGTGATCACGTCGTGAACTTCCCCTTAGCCCCAACCCCAACCCCAACCCCAATCCCAACCCGATCCCAAATCCCGATCACACTCGTAGCTGAGTCAATGATCCAGTTACAATTTGTGCAGTTGCATTTTCGTTTAATATTTTAATTAAAAAACCAAACGTGGCGCTCCACATGCCGCCAAGTCAAGACAACAAACCACTGAGCCACTTCAGAGTCACTTGGCTGCAGGTGTCGAAGGTTGTTCGCCCCCTCCCCTCCCCTCTCCTCTTCTCTCCCCCGCCCTCTCCTCCTCCGCAGTTCCTTCAACGAGCTTTGTACATGCCGTGTTAATCACCAATAATAATTGTTAAACGCAAATCGCGCACCTCGACAAACTGTTTGGTTGGGTGGCTTGAATTGCTGGGTTGCCAAGTTGCCGGATTGTTGCCGTGTTTACCGTGTTAGCCGTGTTGCCAGTCTGCCAGTCGGAGGCTTTTGGCGTTTACATGAATTATGAACAACGAGCGGCAACTTTGGCAACCGAGGCAAGCAGCAGGCGGAAGGCAGCGCTCTCTGCATGCCTTTTGGTCATTTTGGTTATGCGATGAAATAATTTAAATATTTGCAGGCAGCAGCAGCAACAGCAGCAACAACAGCAGGAGCTGTGAGCTGGCAGCGAGCACCCCCAAGCGTGTCTTGTGCAATGTCTGCCCAGCTATGGACTGCCCATCCTCCTGCCTCCTCCACAGAATCTGGTGTGTGTTGCACACGTGAGCTAGGCCCGTTGCCAGTTGCCAGTTGACAGCCCACGCGTGGCTCTGCCTTATCCCATTTACCACATTTACCATTTTTGGCTATCGACATCGACGAGCGCTGGCGGCCAGCCTCCAGCCTCCGAACTCTCCAAACTACGAACCACTCCTGCCACATCTGCCGCTGCTCTGCCTCGGCTCTGTTGCTGCTCTGCCGCTGATGAGGCAGCCCAGCTAAGCAGACTAAGCAGAGACCACAACGACGACGACGACGACGACGACGACGACGACGACGACGACAACGTTGCGCAAGTCTCGCCTCGCCAGCCCAAACGTCATGAGAGATTCTCAGATATATTTCATTTTTATGATTGTGTCTATTACCAGCAACCACGCACGTTTGCCTTATTTCAAATACCCTAAAAGAAGGGTCTTAACGATCAACCAACTGCTAAGAACGAAGATAACGAAAACTTACAATAAGCTGCAATTTAAAAACTTACTTATGTAACTAGTAATTACACTGTGATAGTTTTTTTCAAAAAAAAAAAGACATGACCTTTTTCAACGGTTTCCCCCTAATTCGGGTCCTACGAATCGAACTGCATCATTAGTTTTTTGAGTTACAATGATGGTTTCATACAAAATTTTTTCGCGAAGTTTTTGACCTAGTTTGCTATTTTTAAGGAAATAGGACATTCTTCTTCGGTCTCTAACTTGTAAGGTTTTGGTTTTTTTTGCAAAATTTCTTCGACAAAGTTGCTTGAAATAGTTTACGCTACAAGTTTTGGGAACATATCAAGCCTCTAAATGGTTGTTTTGGTGGTGTATGGGTCAATATGTCAACAAAATCAAATCTTTACCACTTGTTTTTTAAGATTATTCGTTCATGTTGTCCTGCAATCGAATTTTTCTATCTGATACATATACCACAATGAAGATCCTGTTATTCCAAGTAGCTTTAGCAAAAAAAATCATGGTGAAAAAATGCACCATTAAAAAATATACAGGTATCCAAAAAAAATTTTTTTATATATTTTCACAATATTATTTAATCAACACTATTTGATATTACACACATAATGAGTTTTCTAACATGTTTTATGAATATGATTAACATATTTAAGCATAAAATTATTCTTATTACTCATAGCTTTCGTTTATTACATTCCAACAAAAGTCCGCAAGCAATGAGTCGAGCTTTTTACTACTATACCAATGCTCTAATGGAGCCGCAACCTGGTGAAATCTTTCTCCGTGCTCATCTGACTCTGATGGAACTTGATTCCAAATTTGGTAATGTAGAATATGGATTTTTAAAGACATGATTACACTACTGTCTTCAAAAGCTGTTATTATATATTGTCAATAGTAAAATTCTGTCAATCTTCAGATCAATGCACTCCGAAACATGATGACATAATGACTGCCAATACAGAATTTAATTTAATCTAATCTTTAATTTATTTTTATTAAAGTTCCAAATTCATAACTTTTCATTCATTTTCTTATGTCCGTTGATAACATTTGATATTTAAATTATACTTAGAACACAAAATCGAAATATAATACATTCTTTCACTTTCGCCACGCATAATCTTGGTTATATTTTTATTAAATATTTAAAAGCTTCTTCATTTCGATTAATAGTTTTAATGAAGCATCTTACAATTCCCAACGTGATATGAAGGGGTGGCAATAAAATGTTTTCGATCGCTTTAAGTGTATCTCCCACTTACATAAACAATATTTTGATTAAATTTTGACCGAAACAACCATTCTTATAATTTATACTGATTTCATTGGAGTCGGTTATTCTAATGGTAATTCAAGCATATTTCTTGGAATATCCCGAAAGTAAACCAGTTAACAATGCAATAAAAGAAGATAAATATCTTTTATAGGTACTGCATGTACTGGACACTATCCAAAATACATTTCATCACGCTTTCTTTGTGTTAGAGATTTTAGCGATTCTTTGAAAAGTCAATGAATGAACGAGCTCTGGACTATTTTTGCAATACATATGCTTCATTCAGGCAGGAATATTATTGCATTACGCAAAAGTATCGTCGCCAAACTGTTCGAAATAGTTTAATATCTGGCCCTGTCGCTTTCAGAATCCATAATATTTTATATTTATTATTAAAAATAGATAAAGTGGTAAAATAATACTTAATAACATAAAACACATTTATTACACATATTAGATAAGCTCATTATATGTGTAATATCAAATAGTGTTAATTAAATAATATTGTGAAAATATATAAAAAAAAATTTTTTTGGATACCTGTATATTTTTTAATGGTGAATTTTGTACCATGATTTTTTTGCTAAAGCTACTTGGAATAACAGGATCTTCATTGTGGTATATGTATCAGATAGAAAAATTCGATTGCAGGACAACATGAACGAATAATCTTAAAAAACAAGTGGTAAAGATTTGATTTTGTTGACATATTGACCCATACACCACCAAAACAACCATTTAGAGGCTTGATATGTTCCCAAAACTTGTAGCGTAAACTATTTCAAGCAACTTTGTCGAAGAAATTTTGCAAAAAAAACCAAAACCTTACAAGTTAGAGACCGAAGAAGAATGTCCTATTTCCTTAAAAATAGCAAACTAGGTCAAAAACTTCGCGAACAAATTTTGTATGAAACCATCATTGTAACTCAAAAAACTAATGATGCAGTTCGATTCGTAGGACCCGAATTAGGGGGAAACCGTTGAAAAAGGTCATGTCTTTTTTTTCGACTTGCACAGTGTTATAAACTTGACAATTAAATGTTATATTCTTAAATTCTTGTTAAATATTCTTTAAATTCATCTAACTATTTTCTTATTTAACTTATAATATTAAAAGATATATAAAACAACAAAAGATATGTATAAACAGAATTTATAATTATAATATATCTACAGTTCTACAAACTTTAATATCTTAGAGTATTTAGACAACGTTCAGTTCGAGCTGAGCTCGCTTTTCTTGTTGCACTATGCTGAGATGCTGATGTCGTTTTTGTTAATGTTGCTGCTGTTGTCTGTAGAGGCAAACATTTACGGCAGCAACAGCTACAACACGGCAACAACTTTTGAGGTGTTGGTAATTGATTTTTGTAATATCTTAGCTGGCACTCTTTTTGTTTGCCTTTTCACAGCAACTCAAATAGCAACAACATTGGAAAACTTCCGAGATGTGTCTGCGACATCCGCCGCTGCAGCAACACCAACAACAACAACAGCAACAGCCACAGCGACAACAACAACAGCTGGCGAAAAAAGGCGCGCAAGCGTGCGAATTCAATTGCTCAATTGCAGCCCCTTTCCCCTCTTCGCCCTGGTACAGCTGTCCCCCTCCCTGGGATCATCAAAGTTAGCGAGACGCCTGCGCAATGGCTTAAATTGTTGTTGTTGTTGTTGCTGGAGTTGTTGTTGATGTTGCAGTTGTTGTTGCTGCTCCTTTTTATCCGCTGCCTTTATTGATTTCTGTGGTTTAGTTTCTTTCAAGTTTACAAACAACTATTTAGAGTCAACGTCTTAGATACATTTCGTAGCTGCCTCTTTTATTGCCGAAAACTTGAACATTTCTTGCAGCTCAAAGTTATTGTCTTGAAAAATGACTCATTCGCTGTGTTGTGTTGAATTGGATTTGGATTCGTATTCGAATTTGGCAAGCGGCGTTTGCAAATCGTGGGAAATCATTTACAGTTTGTGTGTGTGTGTGTGTGAGTGCGGATAACTTTGACACACACCCGCACAACAAACAACGCCAACACTCAGGCCACAGAATGGAGAGTCAACTGCAACTGCAATTGTAATCGCTTTGAGCCAAGTTTGAGTTGGCCAACCTTTCCAACTGTCATAATTGTAATCGCTGTCATTTGCTGCTCGTGTCGGGGCGCTAAATTCTATTAGTTGTACACTTAATATGCATTGCAATATGACATTTCCAGCTATCAGATACTCACACTCTGGTCGTCTCTCCGCATTCAGTTACTATTTGTGTCTGTATCTGTATCTCTATTTCTTTCTGTATCTGTATCTGTATCTGCATTGTGTGACATGTCAAAGTCGCAGTCACAGTCACAGCGGTGGCTGTTGTCGCCCGCGTGACACTTTACACACACAATAAATCAAAGTGTGCTTTAAATGAGAAAAAACAAACTATAGAAGTAAGTCTTGGCTTATGACACACGATTTCGAACTGGATAGATAGATAGATGAGAGGGCCAGCATTGATGGAACACGAGATTGCCTCATGATTAATTTACACATTTTATGAGCACTCGTGTTTTATGATTGAAAAATAACCCATATTATTATCCCATTACAATGATTGCACTTTATAGTTGAAACAACTAATTTCTGCTTTAAAAATGCCTTAATTACAGATTGAGTTTCCATTAGGGGAAACTTGAAACTATTTAACAGTTAAACTATGCTCGTAAATCTAAAAAAGTCAAACAATTGCAAAAGCAACAATAATTAATATTTCAATTTAATTTTTTATACTCTTATTCAGGATGAAATCTACACTTAGCAGAACTTAAAGTCCGGCTAGGAATTTTGCGATTGAAAAGTTAGCCCGTGTTAATAGTATTCCATTTAAAATAATTTCAGCTTTAACAGATAGAGCTAGATTAGATTAGATTAAAACTAATCTCGTTAGTTTAAAACAATACTCAAACAAAACTCTATTGCATTCCTTACATATAATTGTATGATCTGAAAATGTCCAGATTGAAATCTACATTTAGTCAAACTCAAACTATGGGTTCTCAGGGATATCAAATTCAAATTCAAATAAAAGGCCTTACTTCTTATAAGGCCTTGGTCTTATTAGTTGGCACCAATTTTAACACTCTCTCCCTCAAATCAACGATTCTTTAGGCATATGGATTTAATTTTTGACTTTGTCGACAACTTAAGGGCATCAGGCAATACATGAATAATGCAGTGAAAGATCGATGTTAGAGATATATCTTCTATATACTACATCTGTCACGGGTTGGACCCTAAGGCACTATCTAAATTTCAATCATAATTTCGCCGGCTGTGGCCAAACACTTGACGGCATTTACATGCATATTTAAGATACATAAATAAATATATATACACTTAAGTATATACTACACTACAAGGCGATTAAAGCCCACGCGATCTGACTCGAAGCACACAGAGAGATGGGGAAGAGAGCGAGCTATTGTTTGCCCTTTGGAAGAGATGGAGATGGAGGTGAAGATGGAAATGGAAATGGAGGCTCCAATCTGTGCCAAAGATTTCAATGTGCGCATTATGCAAATTATCGCCCCAGCAAGTTGAAAGAACTTGCCACACTGATCGCCTATCGATTGTAGCTGTTGTTGTTGTTGTTTCTGTTGTTTCCGAGTTTCGATCAATAAAAATTATGTTAATTAAATGCCATTTCATTGATGGAACATAAAAATCCACACGCCACGCATGTTCTCCAGCCAAAGACCCGAGCCCCAAAAACCCGCCACGGAGAAACTCTTGAGTTCATTCACAAAAATATCTGTTCTTTTTTCTGTTGTTATTCTGTTTAGTTTAATTTGGAGTTTTGGGGCGCTCCTAAACATGCCTGTTAACAAATTCTTACGCAGCATTGAAAAACATTTTGCCGGCTCTCGAGGCTGCGGGAGTCTCCAGCTGCGTTTGAACTTGGCCAACTTTTGAGTGACTCACACGCTGACTGGACACAGTTTGGGGCCAGGAGATGAGCCAAGTAAAAGTGTGCCAAGTGGCCAAGACTCCAACTGGCCAAGTGGCTGCGACTTGGTAAATCACACACACAACGGAAGTTTATTTGCCCGCATTTTTTCATATGAAGGTCACGTTTTTTTGTGCACTTTTGGCAAGTTCAATCAATCAACGCCTTAAGCTTAATGAGCAGAAAGAAAGGAAAGAGGGAGAGAGAGAAGTAGACGCTGTCAGAGTGAGATCGCAATTCCAGCAGCCAGAAACTATAGAAACTCTCGTCAATTGACTGAAATTTCACTTGCCTCCAGAATCACAAAGCTACTCGTCATAATCATCTCGTATTCCAATCAAATAATATGATTTATGCTTCATGAACTTTAAGTCTTTGTTAATAAATCATCTAAATCATTTGTGTCACGATAATCTGCGCAAACTGGTAGCCAATTAGGTGAGCAATTGTGGATAAACGTTGCCAATATGATTTGTAATAGTGTAGATATAGATATTTTGAGGATAAAATAAGGAGAGACTTTTGTCGGCAGATATAGATAAAAATCAATATAAAAAAAGGTTGAATGAAAACACATATCAGAGGTGCCAGAGGTAAACTTAATTGCATTTATATAAAAAATTAAATTAACATTTAATTCTAAGAAAATAAATCTTATTAAATTTTGACTTGTTGGTGGAAAATAGTCAATAAGTTTAGAATTGGATAGTTATTTTCATCGGAATTATAATTCTGAATAAAAATAATCTTTTTTACTTAATCATTATTAATCTCAAATAATCATATAATAAACCCTATTTAGCAACATAGTTGTTCCCTTTTCCACAGTGAGTCCTCTGAGTCTGAAATGCAGCTTTACTTCTCCCCAGCAGATGTTCAGCTGGAAGTTGGCTCAGTTTCAGTTGCAGCACTCACTCTCCGATTTCTTATGTGGGGCACGTTGTATAACAAAAGCGCGTCAAGACAACAACAACAGCAACAACAACAAGAGCAACAACAACAGCGACACTCACGAAGTGTGTTTTGGTTTTTGCCGTTGTCTCAAAGTCGTTAATGTGTCGCCTTTAAATTGCAGCAGATTGAAAAATCGGAGTTGGGCTAGTTTTCGCTTTAGCTTTTTATCTGGCTATGTCAACGACAACAACAACGACGACGACGTAGACGACGGACGGTAAGCGGCTCCTGGCGACGGGCAGCAACAACGACACAACTGTCTGCCCAGCAGTGGCAACTGGCCACTGGCAACTGGCAATCGGCAAGCATCCAGCGGACAGGGACAACAGCCACTGGCCAGTTGCAGCCTGGTGTTGATCAAACGTAAATGTCAAACCGAATGACAGTTTGACAAATATTGACGACGCGTCGCACAACGCACAGCCAACTCTGGAGACTTGGCCAAAGACTCGTGGACTGTGGAGCACGGAACTTGAACTGGAACCTGCGACTCACGACTTGAGGTGGTGCTCCTGCAGCGATAAGCTGGCTTGTGGAGCACAGCTCCCCATAGGGTAATTAGTATTTAAGCTAAAGACTTGGCCTCCACTTGCCACGGGAGCTGCTAAATATACTCGTATATCTCGCAGATTTCTCAAGCGGTCTTTTGATCTGCACAGATAGCCGCCTGGCTGCCCGACCGACCGGCAGACTGACAGATTGCCAGACCGCCAGACGGACATACGGACAGATGGTTGCCGCATCGTGGCCCACTTTGCCGGCGAGCCGCTTTCTGATTTGTATCTGTGAGATACTCGTACTGACATGCTTTTAGCAGCATTATAAACATTTTGTCTCGCCGTTGTTTTTATCCCCTCCAGCCTCTGTCTCTCTCTCTCTCCTACACCCTCCTCCCCCGTCTTAGTTATGGCAAAGTTATGGCGCAACATTTTTGCTACTATTTGTCATCAAAGCGCATTCCACGAATCAGCCAAATTCGAGTAATTCTCGCATAAAAATAACTCATTTTCGTTGCTCTCTAATTGCTTTTGATAAATCGCCGCATAATCCGCTTAAATATTTATGCGATTTTTATTATACGAATATATGTATTTATTTTTCCCTTTTTTAGTATTTATTTTTTGCTAATTTTTCAGAGTACTAATTAAACAAAGGACACACATTTAAAGCTTTTCGAAATGTTTAAGACCTCGTATAAATTTGCATTTGTCTGTTTGT
Source organism: Drosophila suboccidentalis (assembly GCA_037043435.1). Lineage (NCBI taxonomy): Eukaryota > Metazoa > Arthropoda > Insecta > Diptera > Drosophilidae > Drosophila > Drosophila suboccidentalis. Next base: position 103,765 of record JBAMBK010001961.1, read on the forward strand.
CTGTCCCCCGTCCCCTTGGCCGGTCTTGGTCTTGCCGTGGCTAATTAGCGTGGGCGCCGCCACGCCCTCAAATCTAATGACCAACTGAAGCATCATTCATCATTCATCATGTGGCAAATGTATCGCATCATCATTTCAACACATCTCGCCGCACGCCGCATGCCACAACAGTTTTTTCTCTATTAATTCGGCATTAAATTTCATTTTCAATCGCAATTGCATTCAATTGAATTCAGTTTGAAATGAATTGAATTGAATTGGTCGCGGCGCGAGCTCAGCTCAGCTCAGCTCTGGCGATTATTGATCAATTTTGTAGAAAAATTACAACGTTGACCATTAAATTATTAACTTGGCCAAAGCCAAAGCGGGTAAACCTGCTGTGCACATGTGAGCCTGTCCGTCCGTCTCGAACTTAACTCATTAAAGCAACTCAAACTCAAACTGATCCGAAGTCTCTACTTTTCCACGTCTCGTCGCCTCGTCGCGCCTCCTTAGTTCAATTATAAACCAATTGAATTAGTCTTTCAATAACCAAGTGGGTTCCTCTAACTCCATCTCTGCCTCACTTTGATCTTTTGCCAATCCATCAATCAGACTGAGCCACATCCACATTGATTATGTAACTGAGGCTGCCAATTTTCAAAGCCTTCTATTTTTTGTTTTGTTTACTTCATTTTGGCAAATCAATTGCGTGAGTCTCTCTTTTTTGTTGGAACTTGGCTAATTATATGAAGTACTCGGACTCTCAGCATGATGTGGAATTTTGTTTTGATGCTGCCTTGTATGTAAATTAGGTTAATAGTTAATTGGGTAAACTTCAATTCAAATTCGTAGATTACGCAATGGACTATGATTTGGAATATGTGAATGTCAAATTATGGATATCACAGTTTACAATTCAAGAAACGATATCTCAGCTTTGTTCTTAAGCTGATCACAATCCGCCCTCAAAATCAACTTCGCTCCAAATTAAATTCGTGTCTCAGTAATTATATAGATTCTTCACAGCCTATAAAAACGGCAACAAAAAGAAGAAACCAGGAATATTAACCCCTAGTTCAAGGGGCATTGCGTGTCAGGGCTTTATAAAGAACTTTGAGCACCTTTCCATACTTTGACTTGAACTCTACTCGTATCCGGGCACGCGCCTCGCAAAAGAACATAAACTTCATTGTCGACAAAATGCGTAATTATGTCGGGGTATCTTTACGAGATGGTCAAAAAGTCAGACGGTTATAAAAAAACCACCCCGGGCTATTTCCAAACTAAACAAAAACAATTTTGTGGCACAGTTTTAACACCTTTTTGGCCCGAAACACGCGCCAACTGCAAACAGTTTGCACAACTGGCCAAGCGACTGGGCAGAGAAGCTTCTGAAATTTATGGGAAATGCGAATGGGAATGGAAAAAGGGAACTCATAACGTGTGGGCAACGCATATAGACAGAGCTCTATGCATTTTTATAAGTATAGTATATCTGGTTGTTGTTTTTTATGTATTTTGACTCATCACACGCCGACTGTGAACTGAAGTCGAGCGCAGGACACGCGACCGAGCGCATAATTTAATTTTCAAGGGTTCCGCGAGGGTTGCCCGAGGACCCTTTGTGGCTAAAAGGGACGTGCGTGTGACATATGGTTAATGAAAACGTTAACTGATGAGCTGTGGCAACTGGAAAGGGAAGTGGAGTAGGAATAGGAACAGGAATAGGAATTGGAACTGAAACTGCAGTCGCTGGGAACATTATCATTAATTAGACGGAGCATTAGGAGCAGGAGGAGAAAGAGGAGGACTCACCCAGTGATAAATGTCCTTAGCTCTTCAACTTAACAACGTTTATGTGGCATGCAACAGTCAAAGTGATACCAATATCGATAACTCGATAGAGATACCAATACCAATAGCATTGTCAAGCGAGCGTCCAACGCATCTTTAGCATGTGAGTCAGTTTTTAGTTTTTGGCATCGTGGGCTTTTAATGCCACTTGGCCGCCCATGTGCCACGTTTGCCAGCCATGTTGCATCCATGTTGCAGTGAGTTCTCTTCTCTTCTATTCTATTCGGTTTGTCGCTTCATGTAATTGCTCTTTGTTTGCCATTTGATGTCATGTTCTTCTCGGGGTCTCCTCCAGTCTCTTGCCAGCTCTGCTCAGTTCTGTGTAGGCTGCCAGTTCAGTTGCCTCTCCTGCTCCCAATGATTGTGCAACACGCAATTGCCAATTGCTCATGCCAGCTGTTGTTGTTGTTGCTGCTGTTGTTGTGGCAGTTGTCGCTGCTTCTTTCATTTGCGCTGATTTGCCGCCAACATTTGCATGGAAATGTGCACAAAATAACGCGTGCTCTTGGCTTTGTTTATTGCCACTTCTCAGCCAGGTCGAGAGCCCATTGCCAACACCAACACCATCAACAACAACAACGCTTTGCGTTTATTTTAGCCATATTGCTGCAAATTATTGCGGTTCCTTTTGCCAATCCAACGGATGTGCGCAATTTACACAGCAAAACTCTTGAATTGTCAACTTGGTCTATAAAAAATTGTCAGAGCTGTTCAAATTTATGTTTAGACAAGATGCAAAAAAAAAAATGGAATAAATGAAAAAAATTACTTGAATGTTGAACAAAGAAAGATTTGCAAATGTTAAAGGTATTTTAATGATGTTTTATAATAAGATATTCAGACATACATGTGATTGGCATGTGCTCTAAAGATTTGGTAAGTAGAATATAAATTATGGAATGCTCCTTCGACATTTCCAATTTGAGATTTTGTTAGTTCCCTCTTGATATTTACAACAACTGAAGAGTTGAAGCCTTGGACTAGTTTCCCTACATACTATGCCTTAACTTCTGAATTTAATTCAAAGTATAACTGCAACTGCTTTATGAGAAGTGTCATACCTCGTACTCGGTTCGGGCTTATTGTAATTCTCACTTATTTTATACAATTCATATATGTATGCTATGCTGTAAATGCTGATGGAGCATTCGGTAGCAATCAATTTAATTGAGATTGATAGTCGGCCACTTCCGTTTCATTACACATTACATTCCGAAGAAGAATTGTCCTGACTCTGCGATTGTTTGCGGCCGATAAGCCGCCGTCTGCCTCCAACTCCGATTTCAACTGCGTGGGCTACAGGTTGCCAAGTGACATGTGGAGAGCATAATACGGTGGCATCGCTGGGATCGGGTTGATCTGGGACTGAAGATTTATGAGCCGTGGCACTTCTGAGTAACTCACACGACGCGTCGCTGCAACCTCTGACTGAATCGGACTCTCTGCTGCGGGCACTTGCAAGTTGCAACACGCAGCACAAGTTGCGGTCGCATCTCACACATTTGCAGCGCATTGATTTTTGTCACTTGGCCAGACGATTGGCATCGGCAACGCGTGCCAGCCAATTAATCATGCGGAGGTGCAACCAGAAACTGAAAGAGAACGACAACGAGAGAGGGAGAGAGATGAGGAATGAGAGATATGTACAGGAAATGATTGCTCATTATGAGTCGCGAGTTGGTCCGATGAATTTACTCAAACAATAACTAATAACTCAAAAATAACTAATTTCTAGAGAACAAAAATCGAATAATTCTGAAGAGCTTCCTTATGCCCTCCGCTTGATTGCGACGCCACAGCTGGGCCAGCGAGGGGGATTCAGTCAGGGCAATGTACATCAGAAACGCTGTCAAATGCATTGTCTGCTCGTCGTCGTCATCCTCATTCCCAGCCTCATCGTCGTTGCTGCTGTTGTTGTTGTTGTTGCTGTGGAGGGCTGTGCTGATTACAGTATACAGGTCCCGACTGGCATTGATCACAGTGGGTCTGATCGTGGTACTGTTTCTCGGATTCTCCTGTGCCTGTGCCAGCTGCCTCTGCGTCCTGGCCCGTCCGCGCAGCAGCCGCCGGGGGGGACCCCTCTTCTTGGCAGGCGCAGGCCTTGCCTCCTTTGGCTTCGGCTTCTGCCAATTCCGCAGACGCTCACTGCGGCGGAGCGGCATTTTTGTGACCTCTGCAATCACTCGAGTCTGGTAATTTGTCATTACACTATTTAAAGAGTCTTACTTGATACTGCTGGCATTTTCGAGGTTTCGATATATTTGACTTTTCGATGTTTCGATGTTGATATTTGACTCGGTTTTGCCGGACAGAGAAAACATTGAAAAAAAAACATTGCTAGGGAAAAATCAGAGCTTGCTCTGATTACCAAATTGACAATAAACTAGGGTGACAGCTGCTTTCAAACGAAAATTATTACATCACAATAGATATTTTTTCAAACTTCAGATCAGTTAATTTAAATAAAAAGCAGACAAAATGAGCGCATTTACCAGGGCTGCAAGAGAAAAAGCTCTGGGGATGTCCACTCGATTATTGCTAGATTATAATAAATATTTATATAATTTATAGTTTTTTTCAACAAAATCAGCACAAAACGAAAATATTAAGAGTTAATTATGAAACTTCAATACATATAAGAAAATAAGAGAGCTAGATGAACGATAGTCAGGGAACTAGTTCTTTCATCTACAACTGACAGGAAAAGCACTCGATAAAAATCCCGATAACATTCAGCAAAATTCGAAAATATAACAATATTTCGTTGCATTGTTGAATTGTGGAAATCTCAAGAATTATGCGGTTTACATTTTGGCGTAGGAGTTTGTGTAGCAATTGTTGTGTGTGTTTTAATGAGACTTGGCTGAAAGGCCATAGGTTTATGCATAAATGGTCATTATGTTGTCAGGCACGACTTAACGCTTTGACAAAGTAACTGTACATTTACATGGCCGGCAGCCAATTGGCCTATTGAGCCTTTTGCGCCTGATTATAATGCTTATTATTATGCCAACACAGCTGCAGACCATTTGTTGTCAATGTTGTTACTGTTACTGTTGTTGTTGTTGTTGTTGTGGTAGCTGCAGTTGTAGGTGTTCAATTAAATATGCAAACAGCTTCAAATGTGTCTCGACTTGACCGAGTTCAAAGTCAAATTGCCAGAGCCACGTTCGGTTTATTTATCTCTATCTGCCTTTTAGCCCATGCATACATATTTCGAGATATCGAAAAGTTCATTGCCAAATGGATCAGTCGTCGTCGCCACTGGGTCGCCAATCGGTCGATCAACTGCAGCTGGGGGATTGAGTCACACGCCGGCCAACAACGAACAACGAACAATCAATTGCCAACTGGCAACTGCCGACTGCCAAGTTACCAAGTTGCCAAGTTGCAGCAACCCCAACCTCCAATTGCCGGCTGTTTTCTGTTGGCTATTGCCTGGGCCTCAAAACGGTTAGCCGTCAATTTTGTAGGCGGCCACGGACCAAATGGGTTTCTTTTTTTATTTTCTAAATACCCTTACCAAGGGCACTTCAACTGCTTGAGACTAAAGGTAACAGCAGAAGAGAGAAAATAGAGAATAAAAAAGATTTTGATTACTATGCATTTTATTAAAAATTACTTTTTTCCGACTCAGTACGATAACTATTTGACAGGAAACAATTGTAGTCTTTTCCGAACTTTTTTCTTTAAATAATTACATGTAGAGCATTAAAACTTCTGTATTTCATAGTTTGCATATTTTGCCTTTTTTTTATTATTATTTATTCTTAACCTTTTTTCGTTATAAATTCTAACCATATCGTTTTCATTTTGATTTTGATTTAATTTACGGTTCTCGACTCGCTCGGACACCTTGAATAATGTCTGTCTATTTATAAATATGAATTACGAGTGTTTCTACAACAGATTAGAGGAACGCTGCACATTGCCAGCCGGAGACAGAGACTGCATTTTTAATTGCTAATTAATTTGGCCGACACTCGAAAAACAATAATGCCACCAGATAAGCGACTATATCAATTACCCTCAAACACCTGGCTCTGCTCCAGATTACTTAGCATTAGAAATATAATTAAGTTGAAATTAAATGCAATACGAGTTAAGGCACGAGTATGCGAAATGTTTGGCAGTCACTGTCATTGCGTGGGCGGCTGATAAATTAAACAAAAAACAAACAAACTTTCCGACTTGGAGTCCGGCTCTGTTTCTGACTCTGTCTGTGGTTCACATTAAACAGCAATTAAGCTTAATTATAGTTGTCGCCGTTTTTAGTCAGCGTTGTTTATGTGCAGCGTGTATGCAAAGTAGTTGCTGCAACACGCGTCGCAGCCTCTCCTCCCCTTGCCTCACGTGCCTGCCTCCTCTCCTGCTGTCACCATGGGCCAGTTGGCAGTTAGCGCATTTAGCGAGAGGAGTTCCTGTTTTTCAGTTTTTGGTGGCAGACTTGAGCTTGTGTCGTCGTCGCCTGCGGCTGCGCCCCTCTGTCAGTCCGACAACAACAGCAAGACAGGGAGACACAACAACAACAACAACAACACACGATACGACACGACCAAAACACGACACGAGTGCGTCCCCCCCATTTGCTAATGGGCACTTTTGTATGTTTCAGTTGGCTTAAAATGGATGAACCCGCTCGATGCTCGATGTTCGTGGCATGTGTGTGGGTTAACCCACCAAGTGTTGTTGCCTCTTGTGGGTGTCTCATGTTGTTGCATGCAGCTGGACGCTGTCTCTGTGTCTGCCTGAAAGTAAAAGTTGTTGCGAAAACCTAAGAAGTTGGACAAAAAAACTACGAAATTCCTACAGACAAAATGAAGATATGCCTCAACAAGAATCATAATATTTGCTCTCTGTTTATACTGCGGTAGAGTTGTCACCCTGCTGTAACTAAAGACCGAAGCGAAATCGATTGGCAACGGCTGAACGGGAACTACTTTTAATGAAGTCATTCAAGCGAAGGGAACGAATTTAACTGAACTTTATGCAAGTAAGCATAAAAAGGAATTAAAAATAGAATCAAGAGTCGTGGAAGTTTACTTATAGATACATAATTAATTATCTATATCTTAGCAGGGATAATTTGAGTTAAGTATTCTTTAAATCGATTAATAAATACAAACTAATCACAACAATAATGATTCAGGAAATCGAAATCAAGCAGCGTTGGCAAAAGTAAACTATAATAAGAGCTTAAATTGTAATTGGTCTTAGAATCCAATTTTCTGTATAAATTGTATTTAATTATTATGATTGTTTTTGTTAGCTTCCTATATAGTATGTGCATATATCGAGAGCTCTAGTGGCATATTAACCAGATTGGCATAATAAACAGTACACCCACTTGAGGACTCAATTCAATTCAATTCGAATTTGTATGCACAATTTGGCATTGTGTTTTTATTTTTTAAATGATTTGCCTCTTAAATGAGCACAACAAAAGCGCACAAATTAATTGAAAATAATAAGATATCGATATATCTATGTATCTGGGGGGCGACAGACAGACAGACACACGCGATCTGACTGAAATCGCATCAATTTCATATGTGAATCGCTTTTGTTCCGAGTTGAATTTCAGGTGGGTGCATTGAGGGAACAGGCAACCACTGAGTGGTTGAGTGGCTGGCTGCCAATGCGATTTGTGCATTTATCAATTTGTGGGGTCCTCATTCCTACACGTACACTCCACATGTATCTGTATCTGTATCTGAGAGGTGGTTTTTTTTTTTATTACGTTTATCTAGCAATCTTAAGCCAATTTAATAAGCAGCTTGAACGCAAAGTTGAGCTGTCAGTGGTAACATGATTAATCAGCGCAACGCACAACAATTGAAGATACTCGTACCTCAAACGAAAGAGACGAATAGAAAGAGAGACAGAGAGATGAACTGAATCTTAAACGCCCACGTTGAGCTTGATGGATGCGAGGCAAAGTCATGTGCCAAGCGTTGACTTCATTTGGCTTTCTTTCAACTGTCTGCATGTGGAGTAAGTACTCGTACCCTTGGCAAGATCCAGAGGTATAAAGGGGAAGACCTTATGCTATATTTTGATATTTCATCGCATTCAAGTTCGAGAAATGAACTACTTTGAGAGAACTCTTTCCATTCATATATAAATGAGCCCCATCAAAATCAAACTATCTATAATTTCCAACGACAACATTTTTATCGACACAATCAAAACAACATGACGCATCAAAAAAAAAAGAGAAGAAAATAATAAAAAAGTTCAGTTGAAATTATTATTATTTCTGTTTTGAACAATTTTCAAGCACATTTGCTTGACATGTTTGTTTCGTGTACAAAATATTTTGATAATGATCACAACAACAAAAAGCAATTGAATTATTGACGTCGACATCGAGTCACACTTATTGGCTTTGCATTCTCATCTAAATGAAATTATTGTCTCTTATTTATTTTTGTTGCTCATAAATTTCTGTGGATTTTTCTTTTTAATAAATACTCGTAAGCCCATAAAGAAATAAATTTACTATTCTGTATAGTTTATGTACATTTGTATTTTATTTGATTCCCTAATAACCTAACTGTTAACTGACGTGTCGAGTTTTCCAAAGAGACCTTCTCCTCAAACTGATGCCAAATTCTTGACAATGCCCAGTGAAATCTTTCGAAATTATCAATTGCATTGCCAAGCACGTAATTGGGAAATGTTAATAATTGTATGAAGTGCATGCGAGTGCAGTAAATATCATTTCAATTCAGGAATTCCATTGCACATTCAGCTGACACTGGTAATGAATTGTTGATAAACCTTCAGACAGACAACAAATCGACAGCAAACGGCGATTTATGTACGACTTCCACGCGAAACGGGTATTAGAGTATAGTACAGTCTCTACAAATATTTTATTTGTATTTAAAATTGTGGATACCTAACAGAAGGAGATACATATTATTGTCAAGATAATCAGTATATTCCTGATCAGCTGCAACAAATTAATTTGAGACTTAAATAGCTATAAATAAATAGGTCATAAATAATATTGATGTATATCCCTTCGATCCGCCTATATTTTTCTGTTATTGCGTGATCACTTGGAGTCTTTGATGTCGAATCCTTTTTGGAAAGATGCACTGAATCCATTAATGACAAGAAGGCAAGGATTAAAGATGTAGAGTTGATAAAATAAAACAATTTTTGGTTTTTCAAAAACATTTTATTATTTGATGATTTTGTGCCAGCACTTTTTGGTGTTTAGAAACGATATAGAGACACATAAGTTTACATACATAATACGCTAGCTACGTAGTATCAACTACCAGATACATAAACTCGTAAGGGACATATATATACACATATATCTCAAGTTATAAACTAGATACAGACTAACATAAGTTTATGGCTAAGGGAAAACTATACAGAAACTAGGCGACAAATGACACGTGGCGATAATGTTGTCCTACAACTTAGCATTCATTTAGGTATAAGTATACAAGGATACAAGGATCTATGAATAGGTATGTACTACATATACATATGCACTTTAATACACAGGACTCTCAGCAAACCATTGATTATCTTGAGAGAGAGATAGAGAATTGGAACAATAAGAACTAAAACTGAACTATGTATGGTTTGTAATGTAGATGCGTACGAGTTAACGTTAGTTTGGATTGGTGCTTAGATTAAGATTTGTATTAGAATGTATTTATGCAGGTGGAAATTTCATTTACTTAAATTACGCTTGAGTTTTGCAATATACGCAATGTTCTTTCGTCAGTGAGAGTGAGAAGGTCAATTTTATAGATTGAAGCATAGGCACTTTTCAGCTCTAATATCAGATTAATTGACACAGAGCTTAACTCTCTTTTAAGTATTGATAGCTTTCAACTTTATAAAACTTAGAGGGCGATTAAGGCACAATCACGAATGCCACAGACACTCATTGGTACAGTGTATGAAAAATTTTAAAAGAGAACTTTTTAAATATGGAAAATAGAGAAGAAAAGATAAGTGTACAACTGTATCTTTTTTTTTATATGATACAAAAAGGTATGAATTTAAAAAATTGTTGAAAAAATGAGACTTAAAACCATGATCAAATTGACCTTCCGTAAACTAGTTTTAGGTGGCATTCGATTGTCGTAAAGTGTCAATCTCTTCACTTCTGAGTATTGCAAGCTCTCAACTCTGTAGTAAGTATTTGTTTAAGTATTAAACTAATTAGTATTCAGGTTTTGATTAATTGGTAATAGTAACCATTTACTATACTAAACAATTCTTTCATTTTAGCTTAACTAAAGTCCTTTGGATTGTGATATAGTTGATTTGTAGCTGTTGCACCTTCGACCGCGATCGATCGACCCCGCTCTACGGTGCTCTCACTTATTCTCACTTGTTCTTCGGCAAGTGGCGCTTCATGTGGAGAGCGAGGTGATCGCTTCTCGCAAAGCTCCTCTCGCAGACGATGCACTTGAAGGGCTTGGCGCCAGTGTGTTTGCGATAATGTCGCGTCAGTTCATCGGAGCGAGCGAATCGCCATTCGCACTCGGGCCACTGGCAGGTGTAGGGCTTTTCACCTGGAATAGACAGACAGAGATATATGCGAAGAGATTAGTGATTGTAGAAAGCTATTCAACAAATTGAAGAGTATTTTTGGAGTAAGTTTAATTGGAGGGGCAAGTTGAATAAAAATGTTTTTTGGTTGAAAATCTGCATGTTTTACTAAAAACTGTTTTTATACCCATATAAAGACACTCCTCAAAGGTTGTTAACTAGTGTTTTATGCAGAGCTGCCTAAGTGCAATTTGAAAGATACAAAGTGATCACGAATCTGCTGGCAGCAATGGAGTATGTCATCAAAGAGCTACTTGTCTTGCATTGACATACGAGTGCAGCAATGTAGTTTAAACATGTATTCACAAATTAACATTTTCATTGAATTTTCATGTAACTTGCAGAACAACAACACGACGATGACGACGACGTCGACAAGAAAACGGCAGCTGGAGCAAATGGTAAGTCAATTCGCAGTCAGAGTTACTCTCAGTCTCGTACTTTATGATTTGGAGTCTGTTTTCTCATTTTTTCTTCCTTTTTGTGCTGTGGCACACGACTCGCTGCTGACGATGCCCCATTACCAGCAACGGCAAAAGGTAACAACAACAATGGTAACAACACAAAACAAACACGACGACATTTGCAAGTGACTTTTGCTTAGCTCATGTCGAGGTACCAACAAAAATGCGACCGGCCGGTGCCCCAAGTTTTTGGCCCCGCAGCTCTATGACTAATTCCCTCAAACTGGGACCAGATCGTTTATAAATGTGTGTGTGTGTATGTGTGGTTGTTGCCTTGGCTATCAGCGTGTTTTGGGCATTACAAGTCGTATTGCTTTGCTACAACATAAGCATAAACATAAACATAAACATTCGTGTTCAAATTGAAATTGAAATTGAATGAAATAATTATTGCGGTTTTAAATTTAGCTGAACTTGACATTTTATAGCATTATCTAGCCATTGTATTTGACTATTCAAATTGGGTACTCACTCGAGCGTAGTATATCGAATGGGTACTCTATTCAATTGTCATTGTCCACATCAAATCGAATTGGCTGTGGATCAATTCCCTTGACTGGGTTTCTGATACTTTTAATTGTAAATAGGAGAAGAGGCTTACGAGAAGAAATACCGTTAAAAAGCAAAGCTTCTTCAATTATTTAATATTTATTTCTAAAAGTCCCCTAAAAAGAACTATATAAAATTACATCGAAAACATACAGAATAGAGTTTTAAATATGTCCATTGATTTTGTATTCAAAAAATGAGAAAAATATTCAAAAATAAACATTGTTTACAATCTGACCAGCTGATTAATTTTTCTTAGGCTCTCCGCTAATATATTTATGTTATTGCCGAGTCGTTTCACACTTCGATCGCACTACAGTTGAAATAACTCGCACTTCTAAGCTCATCTAAGCCCTGAAACCCTTTTCACAACATTATTTTAATCAGCCACAAGTTGTTGTTGTCGATGTTTGTATTTTACAACGCAACTCTGATATTTTTCGGTTGAAATGACTCTTGAGAGTACACTATTGGGAGAGGAGAGAGAGAGAGGCAGAGAGACACTTGGCTCAAGTTGAGGCACTTGGAGTGGCACTCAGCTGACACTTTTGTAGGATTTTCGAATAGAAACTCAATACGGGCGACTCGTGGCGTGACTTATTGGTTTATTTAGATCTCTTTTAATGAATTTAAGTGCCTCGGAGATGACTGAACATAATCAAAAATTTACCTATCGACACTTACAAGCATACACAACTGTGTGTGTATGTATGGATGTGTGTGTGTGTGTAAGAAGCTTTGTTTGAGGTCAAAAAACATTGATAAATGGCTGGGCTTTGATGCTGAGGTGAGTCATGCTTCAGAAATTGACCAAGAGAACAACAACGAGAGTATCGCACACTCGTGGGAATATCATTTGGCAATGGCAAGCAAAAATTGAAAACGCTCGTAACTAAAACAAAGATCAGCACCGAATCAGAGGCCGGGTCTGGGGCCGGGCAATCAACAAACAACAAACAACAAACAAAAGTTATGTAAATGTTGTTTTGTAATGTGCGATGAACGCAATGCGATAAGTTCGAACAGAATTACTTCATAATTTTTACGTATAGCGGCGATAAGCGCAACATGCACTAACAATCAACCTACTCATAAATACAAACACAGAGATATACATATATAAATTAAGGCCCAAAACGAGCTCGAAGACAAGTCTAGCCCCAGGCCACACAGTCCGTAGTCCAAGCTCGAGTTCGAGTCCGAGTCGGAGTCCCGAACAGGCCAGAGACCAGAGACCTCCTCCAGTTGCCGTGGAACGAAAATCAAACTAATTTATGGCAGCGCGAACATATTAGCAAACAAATCAGTACAAAATATGCCCAGCCGGTGGGCAATCTACAGCCAACACGTCCATTGCCGTTCCCAGTCTTCAGTCTCCAGTCTTCAGTCTTCCAGTTTCAGTTCAGTTTGCACCTAGGGACTCCGTGTCCGATGGCAGCTCAACTGATATTGTTCAATTTATGCGTTCGTTTGCAGCATAAAGATTAGTTACCGAGTGATATTCTAATCGCTGCGACCAGATAAAAACAAAAAGCCCAAATAAAACGACAAATTTACGAGCTACAAATGCGACTTAGAAACAAAAGACTCAGGCAACGAACTCGACGTTTGTGCGTTCTCTTGCTAATATTTAAACTAAATGCTCTTCCAAGTGGTCGAGTCTGCTAATCAACAGAGACAACACTCCAGCTGGTGTCTGGCGCCACCAAATGCCTCAGTTTCAAAATTGCATGAAAAATGTGTGTACATTCGAGTGTATTGTGTGTGTGTGAGTGTGTCTGTGTCTAGGCTGGGCGTGCGACGACGCGACGTTAACTAAGTCAAAAGCCAAACAAACGGACAGCCATCAGACGGTAGCCACAAATGGTTACTGCCCCACTCGAAAACCTACTGCGAAATCGCCTGGCCAAGAGATTTGAACCGAATGCATCAAGACTTGGCCATTAGGCCACAAGATTCAGTCGGGCATTCGTGTTGGCCCAGGGCGGGTGTAAGGCAATTAAATCAGCTTAAACAGAGATTTATGGGCATTGGCATTGGGGTGTCCTAGATAAAGTGTGGCTAAGATTGAAGAGAGAATCTCTCCTAGGATAAAGGAGAGAGAAAATGAAAAAAATAGGTACAGAAGGGACTTAGAGGGAGTTAAAATAAAAATAAAATGTTAATATAACCTAAGGACAAGAATTGAATAATTTATAGTATATTATTAAATCTTAAATAACTTTTTAATAGCTGATAGTCAAACGTAACAAAGTTTAACAGAATTGTTGTTTCATAGACGTAAAATACAAATAAATGAATCGAGCTATAATCGAGTAGTACTCCCCAACTCTAAGTGAGTTTCACCTTGAGTCTCGCACTTGTCGTCGGGTTCATCAAATGTCTCGTTTTTCTTCAGCTGGGGCGTTAAGTTTATCAGTTAAGTGAAAATCAGCGCAGCACACGGCGTAAAATCATAATAATAAAATGTTTTTTAATGCAGCGTTTTAAGTTTGCGCATAAATCAGCTGGTCATGTGCGATTAATAAAATACTGAACGAGAAGGAGACACAGAGATGGAGATGGCAATGGGAACGGGACAAACGAAGGCTAAAACAGCAGAGAGTCTCTGCGACTTTTGGGGCTGGGTCGAGAGTTGAAAGTCGCTGAGTCGCAAAGTCGCAAAGTCGCAAAGTCGCCAGTCGCGAATCAGGGGCATAAAACGTGTGGCCCATAAAACGAAGACAGGTGATCAACATCCAACATCAGGCAGGCAATGAACGATTCAACCAGCAAACCAACCAACCAACAGATAGATAGACAGAGAGACCGTCAGAGAGACAGAGAAATAACGTCAAGTGTAATCTGAGCAAGAAGGAAATGCAGGCCAAACGTGCGCCCAGCTGATGGCGTTGGCGATTGGCGATTGTTGATGTTGTTGATGTTGTGGATGTTGATGTTGCAACTGACCACAAAAAGCCGCACAACAACAAGACAAAAACCATCGAAAAACCGAAAACAAAAACAAACCGTAGAAATCACGATTTTTGTGGTTGTATTGCGACCGAAATTGAAAAAAGCAAAAGGCGCTCCGAGCTCTTGGCAAATTATGTGCTGGCAACTACAAATATGAGCGCGCGAATTAATCAAAAGCCTTTTTTTCCGCCAACTTAGTTGCCCAATGCAGCTGTGCACCGCTGCACCACAGCACCACATCACCACGGACTCATCGTCAGCCGTTCTGTGGTGTGGTAATAAGCCAGCCCACGCCTACAACTAAAGTTGGCCCAGGATCGACATAAGTGTGTGTGTTTGTGTGTGTGTGTGTATTTGACAGCGTATTAGGCTTGCGGCGAATGGTAACTGAAGCCAGGTGGGTGATGGGTGGGTCAGTGGTGCAGTTAACAATCAATATCAACTCACCAGTGTGTATCCTTTGATGCGCCTTCAAATGCGAACTCTTTGTATACACCTTGGAGCAACCTGAAAAGATATAGAAATTAACAAGAGTTGGTTAAGCGGGCTTATCGAACAGAAATAGGTTATAAGAGTTTTAAAATAAATTAAATTTAATGTATATGATAATTTCATTTTTATATAAGCCATAGAAGAAGATGATTCAAATAATGCAATACGTGTCGAGAAAAATATGCATAGAGTTTTTTTATAGACATCGTCTATTAGATTGCAAATAAAGATACATATTGTATAATGTGAATATCTAATGACAGGAACCTTAGGGATAAAAAAGAAAGAAAGCTTGAGAGAGAAATATAACGACATTTAGACATAACGTTTCAAATAATAAATCGGGCAATGATAGGAAAAATTAATTCTGTCGGACTTTCAACTAAACTCTAGAAATTTTACAAAAGTCCTAAGTAAACTGTTGATTGCCAAATGAACCACATATTTAAGAGCAACCCATTTAGAGTCTTTTCAAGTGGAAGTCACCTTTATCCAGTTGCTGAAATTGAAGGCGCAATTTATACGGGCTGTGGAGCAAACACATTTGAAACACGGCCAAAATCTTGATAAGATGACTATGAGAAAAGAGCCACATTGCAGTTGGTGGCTGCAGTGGTTGCATGAGGCAAGTGCAGCTGTGGTTGCCGCAGCAGTGGGTCAGTGGGCGTCGTCGCCTTTAATTAAGCCCAATACAGCTGGCAGATGGAAGATGGAAGCTGATGCTGCAACTGAAGTTGAAGCTGCTGTTGAAGCTGGGAACTGCAGTCGAGGCTGGGTGAAAGTTGCAACAAGATTCACTTGCGCACAGCATGAGACATTTACGTGGCACTTAAAAGGATGCTTAGAGATCCCAGCACGTCCGCTCTAATTGAAAGCTGAGTACAACGTGCCTCGCATACAGAAGACAATGCCCCAACCAAAAGTTGGCAGCAGCAACAGCAGCAGAAATAGCTAAAAATACTCGCACCATCGGGCTGACAAACATGGCCAAAGCTAAAATTGATAGCTAAAAAGCGAGTCAAGAATGTTGCGTCGACGCCAGACAACAACCAAACAACAACAACGATCAGTAACAGCAACAACAACGATGACAGTTAGACGCGTGATTGGCTTCGACTGTGGAGTTACGAGGATTGTTGATCACAGTCGAACTTCTGAGACATAACTCACTTGCCACGCAGTTGCAATCTCGAGTCGTGTGCAACTTGCAACTTGCTGTCCACTGTCCACAGTCCTCAAGTCCCAAGTCTTTGAGTCTGATGCGTGCGTTTATGGCATAATAACTTCATTTGGACAGCATTTTTGTAGGCCCGCTTTGAGTTTGGCCAAGCAATCGGGCCTCTAATAATATTTGTGGCCGAGAGCGCGCTTTTTGTCTAAAAATGGCTACGGCAAACGTGTCAGACAATTGTCAATTATTTATTAGTGGCAACGCACGTAGCCAGGGACGCCAGAGACGCCACTGACAGACCATTGATCGACAGACGGAGGGACGGACGATCGTTTGGCTAGACAACGTCGACATTTAGTTGGGTTAAGTGCTTTTTGGGTTCTTCGATTCAACTCTAAGGCTAATGGACTTCGAATTATGTAAAGTTTGATTTGATTCAATGTTTGATGGATCCATGCTGATAACATTAACTATATTTGGCTGTTCTTCAATTGCTGCTTTATTCGACATAAGTTTCAATTGAGCTTCATCTTCACCGAATCAATTAAGTGGAATTTCAAATCTACCTTGACTACCTTGATCTCTATATGATATTCTTCTTTGAAGATAAAGTTCATTAACTTCACCCTTAACTTATATCAAAATTATCTTGAATTTGAAATTATCTTGAATCTTTCATTGATCCCCTTCTTAAATTCTGTAAACTTCTGAATAATTTATAATTTATAACTAATATTGATCTTCAGTTTAATTTTTAACATGTTCTTACCAATCTTCTCAAGTTGAATACTCTGTCTTTAAATGAACCCTATCATCCCATTTAGTGCATTTTAGAAAATCTCCTGAGTCTGACATTGAAAATGCAACTGTATCGAAGCTTCGCTCCAATGAGATGAGATCGTTTCTCTTACATAAGTATGGCACTGGCTAATTAGAATTACAAAAGAGGAAAAAATTAGAAAAAGCGCCACAACAAAACTGTCAATGGCATGGAGCGAACTACGGACGGAAAGATAATAAATAAATGTATAGATAAATGGAGAATAAATAAATGCCGATTGGAAAAACGCTTTACGCATGCGCAATGAGTCCAATGGCCAAGATCTGAAGCTGAACGCACACACATTTGTATAGAAATGTATAAATGTGTGTATGTAATGCCAGCGGGGGGAGGGAAAGAGACACAGAGTTGCTTCTCTCTTTCTACTCGTATTACGAAAAGTGTCGCAAAGCGCGCGAAATGATAAACGAGTCGAACATGCAATGCATGATAAATAGACAGAGAAGAAGCTGTGAAACTGGGGAGCAAAGAGAAAGGGGATAGGTGAATGGGGGTGGCAGGGGGATAACTCAGCAGGTGCGCGTTGAATTTCAAGATTGCACACAGAAAAAAGTCATTCTAAAGTTAAAGTTAAAGATGTTTGATTTTAACAAGTAGTTTTTAAGTTGTTAAGCTTAAGTTAAATTAACAAATTATGTGGATAAAATGGCAAGTGGAATTAATGGCAAATAGAATCAAAATAGTTCAAAAAAGGTACATTTAATAATCAAAATATATTTACAGAGAAGGTTTAAGAAAAGTTGTGACTAGTGCCATAATCACAAGTTCCTTACAACTTGTAGCCCTAGGATGTTAAATAAATGAATCAACCGAACTTCTGACACCGCAAAAGAGAGATGGATTTTATCCCGAAATCCCGGATTAATGTTTATAATCTGTGCACTCACCCACAAAATCACAGTGATGGATGCGGCGCTTCTCCAGCTCCGGATTATTGCGCCGATTGTAGCGCACGGTGCGAACGCTCATCAGACTCGCGATGTGGGCGGGCGTCCCTGGCTGGTGGTGCGAGTGTCGCCCTCGTCGCCCACCGCTCGGTGGAGGCGGTGGCGGTGGTGCAGGTTGTTGTTGTTGATGCTGCTGCTGAACTGCGACTGTTGCTGCTGTTGCTGCATTGGCGGGCGTAAGTGTGGTGAGCGTGGTGGGCGTGGCGGCGCCCAGCAGCTGCAACGTGGGCGGCGTATTGACCAGGCTGGGACAGAGGCCCGCTACTAAGCCGTGACCCTGCTGATAGGGCGGCGGGGGAGTGGCGCGTCTCTGGGCCTGGGCAACGGCAGCTGCTGCTGCCACCATCGAGGCGCCGGGACTGCCGGGATCTGAGCTGGGCGGCGTCAGCGGGGGCACGAACATGTGGCGGGTCGAGTTGGAGCCAGAGTTGGAGGAGGAGGCGCTGCCCGAGGACGAGGCGGAGGTGGCGGAGGGCGTGCTGGGCGCGGCGGGTGGACAAAGCTGCAGCAACTGTTGCTGTTGTTGCTGCTGATGTTGCTGTTGTTGCAGCACATGTTGAGCTGTGGTGGGCGTGGCAGTGTTGGGTGTTGCTGAGACAGCTGCTGATGGCGGGTGTATTTGGTATTTGGTGTGAAAAGTCTATTATAGAGGGAGACAGAAAGAACGAGAAAGAGATAGTTATAGAAAGTGTTGTTGTTGTTGTTGCTGTTGCTCCCAGCTCAAAGGTTGCCCACGATTTTCTCACCTGACTGCTGTGCCAGCTGTAGCCATAACTGTTGCTGCTGCTGCTACTGGTGACGATGCTGCTGCTGTTGTTGTTGTTGTTGCCACCAGCAGTTGAACTGTTGCTGTTGCTGCTACTGTTCAGATATCCAGCGCCTGATGTGCTGTTCAGTTGAGATGCGTATTGTTGCTGATAGGAGTTGCTGCTGTGGTTGCTGCTGCTGTTGTTGTTGTCGTTCCCCGCCTGGGACTGTTGTTTGGGACTGTTGCTGCCACTGTGCTGTTGTAGATGCTGCTGCTGCTGTAGCTGCAGCTCAACAACATCAGCAGCGGGTGGCAACCCTGGCAACGAGAGACTGGGATGATGCTGGTACAAGTGTTGCTGCTGTTGTTGATAATGTTGCTGATAGTGTTGTTGCTGCTGCTGTTGCTGATGGTAGTGCTGCTGCTGCTGTTGCTGTTGGTGCTGCTGCTGCTGCTGCTGTTGTCGCTGCTGCTTTTCAGTTTTTATCTCCATGGGACTGAGCATTGGTGTCGAGAAAGTTTCGAGCAGAGTTTCATCTATTGCTTCCATTTTGACCTGTGGCAGCAACTGTTGCTGTTGCTGTTGCTGCTGTGCCGTCGCTGGTGCTGCTGTCGTTGAATTGTCGCTGCCATTGGCCACTGCACTGCTGGCACTCAGCATTAACGCATTCTCCGGATCGATATTCTGTATTGAGGTGGCAATATCGTCCCAGAGAGCGGGTCTCTGATACGGATCGTCGAGTGGATCACCGAAGAGAGCCTCTTTGTTTTTGGTTTCTGGAAGGGAAAAAAGGAAATCGTTTCGGCTTATACTTAATCAACTTGCTAATGCCTTATGCAAATCGAAACACACACACGGGGAATTATTAATGTACACAAAGAAATCTCGCATATGCATGAAATTTATAAACATCCAAAACGATTTGTTTGACTATTTTTAGCTGAATGTTAGCTTGAGACTAGCTGAGACTTGGGAAGTGAGAAGTCAGACTTAAGACGAGAGTTTCTCTGTGTGTGTAGACTAACTTCTATAATTCCAAATCGAATGGTTAGTTTAAAAATAAAGCGCATTGGGAGTTCGGATATACCCCAAAAATTACACAAATTTACAGAGCTGATCTCCCACTTTTTTCTATTTAGTTTTTTTTTTTGGCTATACGAATAGAGCGTCTCAAGTTTCACATTCGGCAGAGAAACGCAACTATGAAACAAACGAATAGCGAAGACATTGTCTTCTGTCGCTTTGCGCTTTGCTATTGACTTGCGAGATTTCACCATGCGTGTAATTTTGTGTGTGCCCAGCTTCCCCCTCTCTTCCTCTCCCCTATCTCGTCTCTCTACTCACCATACAAATACTCCTTCTCAGCGCTGCTGCCAGTTGTGTTGCCCCCCGCCCCGTTGCCCGTTGCGTAGCCCAGTGCCACATCGTAGGGCGCCCCATCGTAGAGGGGGCCACATCCATAGGCGGAATTTGAATTGGAATTGGGCGAGCCGGCGGGTTGTTGTTGTTGCTGCTGTTGTTGTTGTTGCTGCTGGGACTGATCGCTGGCATAGCTGGAGGCAGCCAGCTGCCAGGCATCCAATGCCGATGTCGCCGAAGTCGCTGATCCACTCTCGCCGCTCTGCAGACTGTGGTGCAAATGCTGATGATGGTGCTGATGATGATGCGCATGCGAATGCGAATGGTGGTGCGAATGCAGGTGGTGGTGATGGAACTGATGATGGTGATGATGATGTGGAGCGGCCGAATTGTTGTTGTTACTGTTCCCCGTTTGGCTATCATTGCTAGTGTTGTTGTTGTTGTTGTTACTACTGTTGTTGTTGTTGTTGTTGGTGGCAGCAGCAAGCACTTCCAGTTCAACATCGGCGGGCTCAATCTTATGCAGACGTCCCATCAGCTCGTGCCGATAATCCAGTTCCGGGGACTGCAAACAGTTCGAGAAAATAGTTAGTAAATTCTTAAAATATATGTATGTAAGTGTGTGTGTGTGTGTGTTTGCTACGAGCCAAGATCCCACTCTTGGTTGCCTCTTCATAAATTTTGATTAAACTTTTATCGCTGGTCAACACTTTGAGACGCTTCTCGCTTCTTTCTTGTCGCTGCCACTTCCCGCTTATCTTTATTTTGGCCGTTTTCTTTACTTTATTTTTATGGCGAGCATCGTTTTTTGTGGGCCGTTTTCGATTTAATTTTCGTTTGTTTTCTTGTTTCTTTTGCACCGAAATTTGTTTGTAGATTTGTCGTCAGATTTTTATAAACTTTTTTTATTGTTTTGTGCTCTTAATGCGCATGCGCTTTCTGGAATGCAAGTTCGTTACCTAAGTCACTGCCGATGCTGACGCCGACGCCGACGCTGACGGCGACGTCAACATTGTGCAAATGCATAGAAATGAAAATGCGCCGAAGTTAACGCTTATGAAGTGTTAAAAAATGGGCTAAGGTATGAATAGTTAACAGGGAAATACTCGATCGCCTTGGAAAGCCTAGAAAACTGTTCATTAATTACTTGTCAATCAATTTGCGAGCCAACAATGCAATTGAAATATTAAACGTAGCTGCCATTTTTCAAATCACTTAATTTATTGTTCTTAAATCAAGGGAAACACGTGGACTCAAGAGATCTTATCAGTCGGACTTAGCTAGCAATTTCTCTATATTGACATGATCTATTAATCATGTTATCTAATAATTAATATAACAAGGCATTGATAGAAACAAATTATTAATAGATCAATCTCTACGATGATACAGCTATCATTTCTTCTAAGTAGGAAAAAAGTTAAATTTTCCAAATGAATTATAAAGCACGAGCTGTTGATTTTTCGTATTTTTACATCACTGATATTACGTATTCTCAAAAGAATCAATCACAATCATTTCGACAAGATAATTAATTCATTCCATCTCGAATTATTATATAAAAGTTTGCGTTACTTTGCTTATAATATATTCTTACTCGTAAAGTAAAATATTCTACATATACATATTCCTTTTCTGTTTACTTCAGTTAATTCCCTAGCTTCAACTAGCTTCTTTTGTTAATTTTTAAGCTTTTTTGTCATTGTAAAATAAAAAACACATTTAATCCATGGTTTCGTAGTATTTGTCGCCTTTGGCTTTAGGAAATTTATGACCAATTGTTGGTGTATAGGCAAGTTAGCGACAAACAACAACATTGTTTGGCAGCTAATTTATGACAACACTTAACGTTGTTTAGGCACACATAATAATCATTTGGCAAATTAGAGAAACTTTTTTTCCTGGCTTTTCACATGCAAATCAAGCCTGGCCAAGAAGGGGGCAATATATCAAAAAAAAAGACACAGTTGAGTGTCGATCAGAGGGTCTCCAATGGGTTTTAGACCACTAAAACCAAAACTAAACTCTGACTCAATTCAAGATATGCTCGACACTGACTCACACACACACTCATACACACAGGCAGGCACACACATGAAACCCACCAACGTAGTTCGTTTCTTTTTATGAGCTGAAAATTTACGAGCATGGCAAATTATTTTGCCGCAATATTTTTGCCAACATTTTTCATTTTATTGGCTGTGGTTTTGTTTCTGTGTACAAATTCTTATTTCTATTTTTTGTTTCTTTCGAATTCGAGTATTTGGAACGGTACTTGAATAATGTTTGCTCGGCCCAGAGGTCAACATGGCGTGTGATAATTTTAATAGATTTTACTTTTGCCTGTGGCCCACGAATATGAGTAATAATGTTCGGTTGGCTTTGGCTTTTCCTAGTGCATTTCCACGAATTGATTTCGATTTTTCCAGCTTGTGCAGCCAGGAGTTCGGAGTGTGCGGAGTGTGGAGCTCGTTGGGACGCATTTAGTGAGCTTCACACGCAAATGACCTCATAAAAATGCGTAACGTGTCGCCTTCGGAGCGTCGCGGAATCTTTAAGTGGCCCCCTCGGCATTAGCTGGATTGGAGTTGGACTTTGCCAGTCTTTGGCAGTCACAACGGTAACTTGCGTCAGTTCCAACTAGAAGTAAGTACCTCAAGTTGAGGCCTGACACATTGACAACAACCACAAGAAATAACATGAATTTCAATTATGAACCTGTTCTTTTGGGCTTTCGCTTGCCAAGTTCTCTCTCTCCCTGTCTCTGTCTGTCTTGCGGCTGTCTAGTGAAATTATGTTCAGGTAATTCTTTTCCTCTTTTTTTATTTTATACTTTTCAATAAGCGCGTACGCCAAGTTATTTTTGATGTTTTTAATATTTATTATACAATTTGGTTTGTTGTTGTTTTGCTTTTAGGCATTTAAATGCCGTTGTCAGCAATCTCCATCGATAAATGGGCATTACGTACAGAAAAGACATTTGCATAAATTGAGCACAACGAGGAAACGAGGAAACGAGAGATGGCTAGTACCGTTCTCTGTTCAGCTAATATTTTATTGCTATTGTTATTGTTATTGATATGGATTTGGCCTATTTCGAGGTGAGGAATAATGCAGCGAGCATTTTAATCATAAGTTACTATTTAATTGTTATTAACTGCTGACAACTTGGCTATATTACGGGCTATCAATTTATTAAAATTTATTGGTTATAATACATTTAAATTTTCTATTTAAAAAATGTATTTTAAATTGGCATAAACGAATCACAACATCTGTAGATATAACTCATATCCACTATAATTATGTCTTTATGACCTATGAATTGTTTAATTAGTGTTCTATGTGAGTATAAATCCAAGTTAATTTCTTATAAATGTATAAATGTTTGTGCAATTTTCGCAGTTAATTAAGTATTCGATCCATTAATTTATCAAAAAGTTATTTATAGCCACTATTCGTTTTTATTT
Organism: Drosophila suboccidentalis; assembly: GCA_037043435.1. Classification (NCBI taxonomy): domain Eukaryota; kingdom Metazoa; phylum Arthropoda; class Insecta; order Diptera; family Drosophilidae; genus Drosophila; species Drosophila suboccidentalis. Next base: position 127,187 of record JBAMBK010001961.1, read on the forward strand.
GCCCTATAAATAATTCAACTTTTATATTTTTACAATTTTATTTATTGTTTTGGTTTTCTTTTTGTGTGGGCGCCAATTTCTATTATTTATTCTCCATTCCTCTAGAGCATTTAGCCATTTAATTTATTATTCTCGTATTTATCTGGCGCAGTTCTAAAGGTTTTGTCATTGATATGTTTTGTCGATCACACGAGTTTTATGGGCCGACTTGTTTTGGGTCTCTTTAGAGACTTGAAACATCGTCATTTTGGCTGCGTCTCTGACATTTACGAGCAACTTTATGCGCAGCTGTCAAAAATTGAAATCCAAATTCGAAAAACGCAAAATAGCCAATTTTATGGCTCAATATCGCTAGATCCACTCTCAGTCCCCAATGTCAGCCGCAATCCCATTCCCATTCCCAGTTGGATACTGTCCATTGTCTATTGTCTATTGTAACAGAGAAATGTAGTAAAATTAATAATGAATTGGAAAAAAAGCTAACAGTTGGCAATTTGACATCTTTTTTTATGAATTTCTTGGCATATTGATGGCCGTTAATAGAGCCGCGCGTCTGTTGGGCAAATTGAAAAGAAATGATGGCCAAAAAGAAGCTCTTTAAAATGCAAAGCGGCTGCCACCGTCGCCAGAGGGACAACACAATAGAAGTAACAGCAACTACAACAACAACAACATCAGCCACAGCAACAACAACAACAACAGCAACAATAATGATAATGGTACATCAAATTTATTAATTTTTATAGACATTATTTTCATTTGTTTGTTTGTTTTTGGCTTTTAATGTTTTTTGTTGAATTTCTCAGGCAAGTGCCAAATTTGGTTTGGGGTGCTTGACCACGCACGTGTGGCTCTAAATGTGCGACCCATGCTGTACGTGTGTTGGTTAGTTATTGTTGTTGTTGTTGCTATTACTTTGAATATTTTGTTCGATTTTAAATGAAGTCACGTTGCAATCGTAAAGTCGATATTTATGTTTGTCATTATTTTTTATGCTCTCTGCCAGTTCTTGTTGTTGCTGTTATTCATATAAATATTCTTGTTAGCTCTTGTATTTGTTGTTCTTGGTGTTGCTGTTGCTGTTGTTGTTGTTGTTGTTGCTGGGCATTAATATATACAATGTTATTTGCGCCGTCTTATTGCGTTTAACAATTGTTGTTAACAACTTTATTTGAATATGTTTATATGCACCCAACCAACGTCTTGACTCTAAGCAACAACAATTGCAGCTCACGTTTCGTGAAATGCCAAAGCAACATGCAACAACCTGTTGCAAGCTCCATGCTCCATGCTCCATGCTCGATGGCTGCCTGACTGTCTGCAACCAGTAATGAAGCAGCCACAAGTCATCAACAGCTGTCAACTCTCATAAAAGTCAAACAAAATGTCTATGAGAAATCGGCAAAGCGAATTGTTAAATAGCCGCAAAATGCATTCCAAATCGACCATGACAAATTCGAGCTGCAACATTATTAGAAATGGCTCGCAAATCAGTTTGCTAGCTTTGAACTTAACCGACTCCTCGCATCACATTCTATATAAATAGATCTCGGCTATAATTGTTTTCTACTCCCAACTTCGGTCAGAGCACGTGCCAGGTATCTGCACAAATCATCAGATTGCCTTTGCCTAAGACAATGCGAGTACAGCTGAGATGGAGATGTATATTGAATGGGAGAGGAAAGTCTCTTTCTCTGATAAGACAACACGCGAAACATACTTCCAGCTGATAGGTTGGTCGGATAACACGCGCCTAGAAACAAAGGACCGACGAAGGGGGAAGATGATAAATCTCGCAAAAGAAATAACTACATTTTGCTCTTTTTTTTATTTTTTTAATGTTTTCTTTTTTGTATTTTTAGATAATCGCTAAATAATCCGCTGAATGTGGCTTATTGTTTGAGTCTGTCAGCCCCGGGGCGCCGCCGCAGTTGCCAATTGCCAATTGCGGCTCGCAACGTAACGAAACGGTGCAAAGTATTTCCTGAAATTTGCTTAATGAAATGTCTGTTAATGTATTTTATTTCTCATTTTTATTTTTATCAACTTTTGTATTGAGACGTAGTGAAAGTTTCTATTGAGGTTAAAGCGTTCAAATGCGACAGGAAACGTTTGCACAGCTCAGCTTTTGACAGCCAACCAACGAACTTGATCGAATACTTCTCTGCGCGAGTGTGTGTAAGAGAACAAGTTCGTTGCCTAAGTCTTTTGTTTGCGAAGCCTGGCAGAAAAAATGTCCAATGTGAGAGATACTCGCGCAGTAAAAAAAATTCAATTTGCTGACCCCACAACAACAAATACGAAAAATATGCAGTTAACTTTTCTCAGCAACAACGAAATTATAAAGCAAATGCTATAAACGCTGCCCATAAAAACATAAAAACAGCAACAACAACAACGCGACAAACACATAAATGATGTTGCTTGCGTAGATGCTCGTAAAAATAGTTAAACTTACAACAAAAATATGCGCATGACTCATGACACACACACACAACACACACTTAACAACAACAACAACATAACAACAATTTGCATAAAAAATCGCTGGCAATCATTTTATTGGACCAAGCGCTCGTAAATCTCCGACAACGAGCTGGCCACAACCTCAGCTAAGCCATCAAACAACAACAACAACAACGGCAACAACAGCAACAACTCTGGCCACACAGTTGACAAAAGAAAGAAAAAAGCAACACATTTGGTGGCAGTCAAAAAAACAAAAAACAACAACAACAACAACCAAGCGAAAACTATGCCAAATATGTTTTCCGCATTTTCTTCTTTTGCATACGCCCCAGGGACACAACCAGGCCAGGTTAGACCAGACCAGACTTGGCCAGACCAGAGCTGGCCATGCTGAGGCTCCAGCTTTGTCCAAATCAGCATAGCAAATCAAATTTGGAACAGTAGTTGACTTGGCTCGCAGACTGAGGCCAAAGCCGAGGAGAAGAAGGAGCAACTGCAACTGAGGCTGGCGAGGATTGGACAAGTGCAGCGCATGCTGAACATGCGTTTGGCATCGTTTCGTTTCGTTTTCACTAGACCCCCTCGTCCCCTCCCCCTCGGCCGACCCTTGCCTGGACCATGTCCAGCATTTAAATGTCAACCGGGAAAAAAAACGAGCTAAACTTTGTGGATTTTGTAGTCAATTTCTTGGAATTGAATTTTGTGTCCATTTGTGCCTAAGAGAGATTACATGGCCACTTTGCATGTGTCCAGCTGGCCACAAGGGGAAACGCGAAGGGGCGCAGTGGAGGGGAATAGCGAAGGAGTTTAGGCAGCGGGGGCACATTGCTGTTTTATGTGTTGTAATATGGCTTCGGCTTAGGCGTGGATATCTAATGTGTGCTAAATTGATATCCAAGTCGACTTAAAAGTTCGCTATAAATTAACAAAAAATGTTTAAAAATATAATAGATATTTAACAATTGAATTTAGTTGAATTTGTTATTTAATATTTTAAAATTGTAGCTTTAATGTAGTTATGATTTTAATTATTAACTTCAGTCTTCAATTACGTTTCCAGTTTCTGCTTGTAGATCTTATCTAGATTATCAACTTGGGGTAGAGTAGCCAGCGGGTCTATCACTCACAAACTCATATGCTCACTTCGTTCAGGTCGCGTCGCGACGCTTCCACATGCCACACTTGCCACTTTGCCACTTGCCACATGCGGCTCAATGCGCTCTGCTGACTCTATTGCATTCAGTTTTTCAAGCAGGCGTGTAGGTATTGACAGGCCAGCTAGCTACCTGTTGCAGCAGCAGCAGCAGCAGCAGCCTCAACCTGCAACAAATGCAACTGCAACGGCAACACAGCAGTGCACCACAAGTATTCCATGTATACCACGAGTGCTGTGCATGTTGCAACAACAAGCTGACAGAGTGCTCGAGCTTCAGCTTCAGCTTCAGTTGCGGACGTGGACGTGGACATGTTGGCGAGAATCATTTACACGCGAGCAGAGCACAGAGATACAAAGTTGCACAGTGGACAAAAGGAGGACTGAAGTGTGGTTTAATGGTTGACTGGAAGGCAGATAGGGGGAAGCAGGAGGAAACGGAGGGGGCTGGTGGCAATGCATGCGGCGTTGAGTTGATTTTGGTTTGTTTGCTCTTGTCGCCAGCCTCATTTGTCGGCACAGCTGGATGCGCCTTTGGCACCTGCAACGCCAACACCAACACCAACACCAAAATACCCAAAACCAAACAACAACAACAACAACAAACGGGCAAAAGAACTACAACAATCATTCAATGAACAACAATTTGTAGCACGCCAAGTTTTGTAGAACTTGGGCCCCCTCTTAACACCTGCTTAGCGAGCCCACGAGCGAACACTGAGCAAACTGAACTCATCAATTAGGCAAAGAGACGGCGCACGCTCATACATATTTAATGCCTGGGCGGGGGAAATGGGAAAAGGCTTAGGCAAACGCATTGAAAATGCATTTTCAGAGCCAAGGTGTCAATTTGACATAAATAGCCCTTTCGGTCTGTCCCTCTCTCCCTCTCCCTCTCTCGTTTACATAATTAAATGAGCAGACTAGATCTGTGTCGTACTAGCTCCAAAGTTCGAACCTCTCTCTAATCAGCTGCAGAGATCGGAGATCGTTAAGTTTTGAAAAGGAGGCGCTAAGTGGCGGCGCAAACAAAAACTAAACAAAACACAACACAACAAAAAAAATAACAAATCGCACGCACAAATCTCTCGAAAAGGTGTTAAAAGAAAAGCATGGAGCGTTTATCTTGCGCTTTCTCGTCGACCCATTAAAATGAAGAATCATCATCATCATTATCATTACGATCATCATTATGATCAACGGCAAGCAGCTGCTAAAGTTTGCGGCATGTTTCCATATGCCACCAATTCATCAAGCAGACTCATAAACTAGTTGTGTTACCGCCTCCAACTTCAACTTCTGTCTCTCTCTCTCTCTCTCTCTCTCTTTCTTACTCCCTCACATTCTCGTCCTTAACCTCTAGTCCAGCCCTGGTCCCAGTTCATCTGTCCAGCTTAACCTTTATGTTGTTCACGTGCCCAGACACAGATACAACATTTGACGTCATTTCTCAGTTGTTGTTGTTGTTCTTGTTGTTGCCTCTTGTCAGTGTCTCTTTCATTAGCGTTCGGGTTATTAACCACCTATGTATTTTGTTGCTTTCGTTGCCTTTGTTTTCCTGCCTGCCCTTCGCGTCTGTCCTTTCGTCGCGCCCTTTTTCTGACCGGCATTTTAACACCTTTCTGATGTCGCTGACGTCGACTGCGACGGCGACTGCGATGCCGACGTTGACGCTGACGCTGACGTGTGCCTGCGACGCGTGCGGCTCTTTAAAAGTGTCTAAATGCCTGTCAGTGAGTTTACGATTGTCTTTAGAGTTAGAGTTACACTAAAAACCTACTAAATATGCGGCATAGCTACAAAGCCAAAGTTATTACTCAGCCTAATGAAGGGTAAATACTTTGAGCCATATTCTTATATAGGAACTTTTGTCTAATTTGATAAGATTAGATAATCTTTAAAAATAAAACTAAATGAGCTCAGAAGTAGTTTGCATAAATCTGATATTCTCTCTCGAAACTCAAAAGTTAATTTACCTTTTTTTATTGATAGTATTATCAATACTACTATCGATAGACTTTAACTCAGCATATCTTGTCAATAAGAAGGTTGACTCTTAAACGATTTTTATCTTTGCCAAGAGAAGAGATCTCTATAAATTTATTCAGTAAGAAATTTAAAAGTAAATGCATCAGCTAAGTTTTTTTTTCTCTCTTCTTAAATGTTTGACATTTACTCCACTAATTTATACTTCTTTTTCCCAGACATTTCATTTCCACTTTAACTGAATCTTTGCAACTGCCATTCATTATGCCACCAAAACTTATTAGCCGCAAATGTGTTGCAGCTTTCGATATGTGTCATTAAAAGTCCCCAGAGGCGGCATAAATCACTTGACAAACGGCAGCAGCCAAAACCAACAATGGCTCAAAACAATGCGAAATAGTTGAGACAAAAAAAAAAACGCTAAGAAAATGCGTTAATCAATGCAGCATTAAGACTAAAAAAAGTGGCCAAGACAAACTAACGCAGCTCCCAAAAATGGTCAAATTAAAGACCAGCCCAAAAAGCAAAAACCAAATCAAATAAAACAAAAAATAAAAGCGGCGACCTGCAACTGCCACACGTGAGCTTGATCCAAAAATGGAACTGAAGCGAAGGCGTGTGGGCGGGGCAGAAGAGGGGGAGGGGGCACTTGTTGAATATTCAACTTCCTCATTTAGCGAGTGCAACAACAACAACAGAGTTAACTTAAATATATATTGTATATCTTTTTGTTAAGTGAATCTGAATCGCACTTCATTAAGATGCAAAAAAAGGCACAAACAAATTTTGTGTGTATTTGTTATAAAAATAACAACAACAAAGTGCAAAAGAAAAAAATAAAAAGAAACACAACATTTTAATCCTAAAATATTTGCGCTTTGTTAACGAACTTTAAAAGGCAGCTACAACAATGCCAGCAACAACAACAACAACAACACAACCGCAATTTTTGCGTTAATGATGCACATTGTTCAATGAAAATGAAAGCAACAACGCAACCTGCAGCTGACGTCGACGGAGGCAGCGACAGAGGCAGAGGGCAGCGACGGCACCTGCGTGTTCCAGGTCCGGACTAAAGTCAGGGCTTCTGAGCATTTTAAAGAACGGAATATCCCCAGAATTTTAATTACTAAATTTAAAATATTATATTTTCATAATTCACTTAATTTTTAAAAATTTAAATGTTGCTGTTTATATAAAGAATACAATTTCAAAATGGAATTTCATTAAGTAAAGCATCCTTTGGCATTTTTAAGCTGGTTCAGTCCTGAAACGGGTTCCCTTAAAAAATCATTCTGCTGCAATTGAACAATCCCAAGAACCGGTTCAGTTTAGGGAGAATGATGCGAGATGGGCGTAAGTTGCTTGGGGGGCTTTGCCAGCCCACTGATGTCAGGTTTAAGCATCTTCAGTCCCCACACAGGTGGGCGACAATTGGAGCAGCTGCACAGAAACAACAACAACAACAACAGCAGCAATAACAAAGATGACGACAATAACAGTATGATTACCCGCTTCCGGCTGGGGACGAGAGTTGTCTCGTTGAACACAGCGAATTATGCGCTAAGCGATTGTCATTACAATAAATTTCGCATATTGTGCGCATAAATTTCGTACCAGCTTCAAAGGAGTCACAAGAACAACAACTGCAGTTGTGGCAACGACAATTGTGTGCCTGGGGCACAGCTGGGACATCCAAAACTAGAGCCACGAGTGAGTCATGTCTTCTGTTGTGTGGCAGCCGCAGAAACTGGGTCAAAAAATATGCGGCATTTGTTTTCGCTTCGGCTTAGAATGCCGCCCCAGACAATAAACGAGCGAGCGAGCGAGCGAATGAATGAATGAATGAGTCAACGTTACGTATACGCAATGTGGGCCAAGCAGTAACTTCTTCGTCGCGCCCAGCGGCAGTTTGGCAGTTGACAATCGGGGCATTTTTTTGGGGCAGCTATCAATGGCTGTCAGCATGTCAAAACAGCTGCCTTATCGACATTTCAATTAGCTTCAATTTGAGCCCTGAGCGGCTGTCAAACATTCATTCCGTTTAAGATACAGAAGTTCGGATACTAACTAACGATTTCGCGAATACGAATACGATAGCTGGCCTGTCAAAATCTCTTGGCATCTATCTATTTAGTTAACGGAAAGCCAAAGCCAAAGTCGCAGCCAAATATCAAATGCATGCCACAGACTCGCAGTTCATATGCAGATTGCCGTGTGGCAAGCCAAATGCCAAGCTACTCAACCAACTTCAGAGACGTGCTCATATGAGTCCCAAGTCTCAAGTCTTAAGACTCAAGTCTCAAGTTGCAACTGCTGCTGCATTTTAAACATTTATTTTTGAGCTACTGCTCAGAGGGGCATATTCAAAAGTCTATCGGCTGTCCAATTAAAACGTTTTTAGCCTTTAATTAGTTTGATAAAAACCGTTCAATGTGGCCAGAATAGCGAGACTGACATCTCAAGAAATCTAAGCTAATAAAAATGTTTTGTAATATAATGTTTATTAAATATAGTTTAATTAAACTTAAATGAAAGTCGAGAAAAATAAGTGGCAGTTATTAATTAATAAATATTCTGCTTATCAAATCTTTAAAAAATCCTTAAAAAATATTAATATATTTACGTATTTATTACTGCCAAAAATTTAATCAATCTTGATATAAAATATATACAATATCGAAAATATCAAATAAAATCCGCCTTGAAATTGCGTTAAATTAAATGCTTAATATATAAATCAATTAACATTTAGTAGGATATTTAAACTTGTTCGTGTTATCTGACAAAAATATTGACAAAAATTCGAATGTCTCTCTCTCCTCCCAACGAACATTTGATGATTGTTTATAGCTCATTTAGCTAAATTAGCTGATCACCTCATATTTAGCAGATACTTTCCCGCCACACGTCCACTCCGTCCATTTGTCAGTCCGTGTTTAAATTTAATGAGCTACCCGAATGAGTTTAATTATAAATAAACTGAATAATTTTGTTAGACGTTCGTTGCTGTTGTTGTTGCTGTTGTTTGTTTGTCAAGTTACGTGCTAAATGCACTTAATTTCGCCAGTGACATATAAATTAGCAGCTCGCATCAACCTTGAGCGGCGTTTAAATTCTATGTAATTAAACGAATTACACAGGTAAACAAACAAATGCAAAAGCAACAACAACCGGAGAAATAATAATATAATTCCCAGAGCAGAGACAGGAGACAAGAGACAGAAGACAAGCGACACGGCAGACAAAACAGACACAACAGACCTGCGGGCAAACATTCGTTGATCAAGTCGAGCAATTAATAAACGAAAAATTAAAATCGCATCGAGCCGAGACATAAATTATAAGGCTAACATATGTCTGGAATCCATTTTGCAGCCCGCAAACCCCTCAAACATCCCTCGGCTGGCTGCCAATTGCAATCACGACTGCAAAACTCTTGCTTATGAAAAGTATTTTTGTTGTATTGTGTTGTGTTGTGTTGTGTTAAAATCATACCTCTCGGTGGACAAATGCGGCATGATGGCTCCAGGGGACAGCACAGCAATTACCTTGCAACGGACAACGACAAACAACGACAACAACGACAACAAATGCAGGGGGCAACAGTGGGCAGCAAACACAAAATGCATGTGCAAACCCATTCGGTGTGAGAGAAAGACAGAGACAGATGCGTGTGGGCCACTCGCTGACCCCATGGAACTCTGCCGTGATATATGTGACAGCTTTGACACCAGCTAACAAATAACCACAGCAGCAGCAGCAGCCCCGAACCCCAAAACCAAAGCCAAAGAGAAACATCGTGTTAGACAAGATATTGGCTTCAAACAGTGCGAACAGGTTTCGCCTTTTGCCGACCGACCCAAAGAGCTCTCTTTTCATAAATACCAATATACATAGTACAATATATAAGTCTATATACATACATATGTATGCTTGGTCATCGGAAGATTATGCTAATGTCCAGTTTCATTGAGGAAAAAGCCAACTTGAGGGCATTTCATTCAGCCGAAAGACGCGGCTGGATATTGACACAACCAGTTAACAGTTGGCGGCCTCATGAAAACTGTATATAAAACAAAAAAGAGCCACATAGAATGCCTATAGATACAGCCTAGAAATTTAATAAATCAAACAGTGAGAGAGTGAGAGACAGACAGAGAGGGAGAGAGAGTGAATCGAAAACAACATGGGTGTATAAACAATAATTTGCTTAAATTAGAAAATCGGTAACAGAAATCAATGATGCTGAAAATTTTCATAATAATAGCGTTAATAGGCATAATAACAACGGTGGCTCACAATACAACGAAATGCCCGAGACAATGGAACTATTGTGAGCACAGATATGCCTCACGAGCCAATGGAAAACAAATTGTTAAATGAAATTGATACTCGTCTAGCTGGATATCGCTGAGTTTGGGCTTCACATTAGTATTGTGCCATCGCAATGTGATCGCCACTTGAAAATGATGAGCGTGAAAGAGCTCCCGAAAGAGTCACATCGGAAGTTACTGATTAAAGTAACAGTTTAGCTAATAAACAATGTAGTTTATGGCGCATTTCTCAGCCTCATTTAAATTAATGGGTGTACGATTTTCTAAAAATTCCAGGCAAATAGGTAAAATATCTTCATAGATCAAATATCTTCTAAGTTTCATTTCGAAACAACTTTGGCAATAAAATTCATTTCAAAAAAATGTAGTTAAATTATAGACCTTGAAGGCAATATTAATCAGTTCAATTTTCACAATCTACAATCTCACTTATAAATAACTTTTTTCATGTATTTCTATAATTTATTCGGTCCAATGTTCTCTTACATATTAAAGAATTTACTTTTATTAAGCTTCAAACATGACATTTCCATATTAATAAATCATTTATAAGCTGATTTATTCATGCCATAACTTTAAAGTTATTCAATATTTCGTTTAATTCTCTTTACAAATTTAAAATGGCGCATCGCAATTCATATTATCCAATTGTCTCCGTCTTTCTCATAACTGTAGTTCACCTAAGCGCAATTGTCTTCCTATGTACACAGCACGCTCATGCCAACAACTCAACTATACATAACATACATAAGTACATATGTATGTATATAAATGTGTTTGTGTATATGTTTCTCTCATTTTGTATCTGTGACATGCGCACTTCACGCAGCGTTGGACGCCGCTGAGCGCAGTTAAGCACCATTAAGCAGTCGCCGTCGCAGTCGCCGTCGCTGTCGCAGCGACGCCATATTGAGCTGTGACACCACCCCACCAGCCCGCAGTTGTCGCTGTCGCCCAACCAGCGGGCAGCAGAAAGCTTTTTGCAAGCGCAGCAAATCAAAACACATTTCATAGTTAGAAAACAGCAACCACAATGACAACAACAACAACAATACACACATATGTATAAACGTTTAACTGTATGTAAAGCACTCGGCGTGCTTTGAGTGTATGTGGAGTAAAAAAGACAAAAGTAGCAAGCTTTTTTTCATTTATTTTCTGCCTCATCAGCCCCTCGATAACAACAAAAACAATGGCAAAGCGATAATAAAAAGCTGCTCACTGCTGTCCGTTACTCTCATGCTCTTTGTTGTTGCTATTTCTGTTATTCTGTTATTGTCGTTGCCTTTGTTGTTGCTATTTGCTACTCTTACATAGTTGAAGTGACGCTCTGCCCCCAAGTTCCCCCTCCACAGTTCCCACTCTTCGCACACATCCACAAATCGCCCTCATTTGCCAAGACGCCATTTGTCGAGCAGTTGTAGCTGTAGTTGTAGTTGTTATTGTTATTGTTGCTGCTGTTGAGGCTGCTCTCTACCTCTGTTGCTGTCGCTGCCTCTGCCTCAGTCGCTGTCGCTGCTGCTGTCGCTGCTGCTGTCGCTGCCGTTCTGCTCATGTGCGCATGACGAATGACCGCAATTTGCGACAGTTTTTGTTGTATTCTTTTTCCTTATTTCATTCTCATTTTTGTTGCTGCTTTTAACTATTTTTTAGTTTACATATCTTTGACTGATGTTGTTGAGTATTTATTGTTGTTTCTATCGATCTGTGTGTGTGTGTGTGTGTTTATTGTCATTATTGGTTGATTTTAAATGTTTCTTTTTTTTATTATTCATTTGGTTTACTTTGCTATTCCAACGACAACTCTGTGATTGACTCTCGTACTGAATGTTGTTGTATTTTTCCAATGTTCATTTTGAGTGGAAATGAAATGGAAATGATTGTTGTTTCAATTGTGTTTATGGTAGGGGCAATTGTTTATATATTTTATGTGAATCGAAGTAGATGGAAAAGGCAATTCGTAACTATAAACTATACAAATTTGCATATAATTAATTCTAAATATCATCAAAAATATCCAAAAACTGGCCTCATTTGCATAAAAATCTTCGCACAGCTATTGCATTGCAGTATCAGGACGATATTGAATATCCTTTTTTCTACAGAGCCGAAGAAGACAAACAGAGGGCATAATTAAACATAATTTGAGGGCAAAAGACTTTAGAAATATTCTCACAATTTCACGCTGAGCAATCATAATGCAAACACACACTCACACACACATTTTTTAGGGTGTCCACTGAAGCTATTAAATGCCGATTCCTCCGACGGGGGTGACAACAGACCCCGAGACGACACTGACACAGGAAATAGTTGAACAGGGAGGGAGGCAGGGAAATTGAGGGCATTCTGGAAGCTAGGCATAAAACCAATTTCCGATCAAGCGCATAAGCGAAGGGGCAGCATTTACAAAGGCAGTGAGGCCTAACGAGCAGCGGGAGGGGGAAGGCGGAGTAGGAGTCAGAATTAGAGGGCAACGCAGGCGCAACACGTTGCCAGTAGTTGCAAGTTACCAACTCGCAAATGCAACTCTGATCAATACAAATTTAAAGTGAAAACTGTTGAATAATGCGGCAACAAATGCGGCGATCACCCCGTTGTGTGGTAGGCAAGGGGAAAGGGGAAGGGGCTGCAAGGGGAAAGGGACAGGGGTACAGGATTTGCGGGCAATTAATTTGTGTGAACATGCAACAGGAAATAAAATTTGTAACCTCGCTCAGGTTGGAGGTATAGAAGAGAGGGGGGTATATCAAAGTTCAATGGCCAACGGCCCACAATCAGCCAAGTCAACACAAGCCAAGACAAGCAGTTGGCCAACAAGTCAGCCAGATAGTCAGACAGACAGATAGTCAGACAGACAGTCAGACAGGCAAGCAAGTCATTCATGATCGCGCAGCATTCTTATTGACAGGGCCTATTAGTGGGTCAATTGGCAAAAGATTTCGGTGCTTATTTTTAGGCCAAGTGCGAGTTGGCCGCTTTGTATTGCCAACCGGCGCTATGGGCGACCGGCTGAGCTAAGCTTTTCATTTTCATTTTTATTTAATTTTATTTTATGTTATTTGATTTGTTTTTTTTTCGATTTTTTTTGCATACTCTGGCAATTAGCGTTAATGATCGATCAAATATAGCAACGTCCATGGCAACAACTACAAAAGACGTCATTAATTGGTGATAAAAGTTAAATAAGCAAATAATAAAATTGAAGTAATTTTAGGCCGACGAGCGGCACATGTGTGTCAATAACTACAGATGTCGAAGGTAACACGAGTTCGTTGTGCACCTTGTGAATGAATATCAAATTAACAAAAACTAATCTCAAAAACTATTTTTAAAATATTTAATATAAGAAATATTGATTATTTTATTTCAAGTAACTTCTTTGGTTAGATAAACCTCTATCTATGAATAAAAACATTTTTTAAGAGAGGCAGATTTTGTATAAAAGTTGTAGAAGAGAAGAAGAGAAGTTAGAGAATATTTATCTCAACACTTGATTTCTTAACAACTTTTAATCAACATTATTACTTACACTCTTTAGCACACAATTTTCTGATTTCTTTTAAATTACAATATTAAAATGCCGACAAAAAAACTGGAATGAAAGCGAATTGTGCACTAAAATGAACCTAATTGGTTAGCCATTAAATTAAATTTCAAATTTATTTTTGCAACTTTGGATTTTATGGCTTGCTTATTTATTTTTGTTTATTTACTTAAACTTTTGAGTGGCTTTTACGACAACAGCGACAGCGACAACGACAACGACGATGCTAATGCTGATGATGGCTTTATCAACGATCCATGATCAACGCTAAATGTTGGCCGTTTCATGGTTTTTCTCACCTACCACCAAAAGTGGTTGTCGTTGTTAATGTTGTTGTTTTAGGTTTGGATATTGCTGTTGTTGTTCTTGTATAGTTGTCGAGCCCTCGTGTGAGTCAGTGTGTTATTTACAGCGCCCACATTTGACATCTTAGCTTGGGGTCGACATAAGCTGGTCAACTATTTGAAGATTTCATGCAGATTTGATTTCATAATCAAATAATTGATCTTAATGCGCCATCAAATGAGATTCCCTCTCCACCGTCCACAGCTGAAATTTCATTTCATTTGATTTACTCAAAACGTGTCAGTCAGCTGCTCAAAGCTCTTTTTTTTATCCAATCAAACTTGAAACGAATTGCGCTTCAATGCTGAAGCTTAAACAAAAGTAAAAAAAATGTACAACAAAGGTAAAAAGCGAAAATTGACAATAGTCTTTGGGGTTATTATGATTGTTGTTGTTGCTGTTTAATGTTGCGCTGTTTTAGCACCTCGAAGAAACATTCGTTTTGGCAAACTAGTTTCCGCAATCATTCTACGAATTGGGATCGTTTCAACTATACACACGCAATCCATCAAAAATTATGGAACCCCTAATAAGTTGGGGACTGTGAGCCAAAGAAATGCGGATTAGATGGGTTCCAGATATCACACGTGCCATAAAAAGCAGCCAATCCACCGTGGATTGGGTCAGATTTCCAAAACAAGGTTACCTCAAAGATCACTTAAAATTGAGCAATAAAAGTGAATCTTTGATTATATCGAATGGTTTCTCAGAACTTGATTTGTGACATTCCAGTTATGTTTTCTTCTTTAACCTCTTGTGCAGCATTGCACATTCCCGATTGCCGATCCAATGGCTTGTGAGTGATTGATTTCCGCTGCCAATTTATTATTTTTCTCGTCTGCCCAAAATGCGAAATCAAATAGCAAACTTGACCTCCAGCCTGTCTAGGCGGCATATCAATCAAATTTCGAGTATGGCCAATGATTTTCAGATTTCAGATTTCACATTTTCAAACTGTGCCGTGTGCCATTTTCAGCCCGTTTTTGTTTTCGTTTTCATTTGCATGAATTGGCGAAAAATGCGAGACCCCCATATATCCAATATTGAGAAAATCTATCTTTCATAGATTTGCATAGAATTGAATCGATCTCCGCGATCTCCCACTGTGCGCTGCGGCGTTTTAATGAGATTTTTGCCTCCTTCTCCTTCTCCGCCTTCATTTTCTGTTGGGTTGTTGTTATAGTTTTTGGCCCACTTTACTTATTATTTAACATTGATCGCTTTTTGGCTCTTTGTAATTGGCATTTGGTTGTGGCCAGCGATTTGACCCAGTCTTGAACTCGTTTCGCAATCAAATTTCGAAATGGAAAGTGTGCCTGCCAAATGGCATCCCAACACTGAGGCGTTAACTTTTTGTTGCCACTCTATCGCATACAATTCACATGCTTCGTACTTAATTATCAACAGTTTTATGGCCAAAAATTATGTATCTACAAGTATATATCTGTTCGGCTTATTGTCTATCTGAAAGATATCAAAATGCAATTCTTGATAGACTCTTTGAAGGCGGCCGCCTTTTTGTTAATATATTTATGCGTATATAAATGCAAATACTTTTTTTATTGAGCCGAACTTTTAATATACTTTGGAAGTCGAATTCGCATTTGGTTTGATCATTTGCAAAAATTGACAAATTGCTTGGCTGAATCGCAAAAGAGTTTTGTTGCATTTTATGTACAATTTGCATAAATCGTCGGCACCCGTTGACAGCCACGCCCGGGCAGAGATTTGCCCCGGCAACATGACGTATGAGTAATCTGATTTTTATCTATATTTAATTATTTTCGCATATGTGATTGAAGCACAATGGCCAGGGCCATTAATCAGTGCACCAGGGGCAATTCCAAAGCCAGACTTGGACTAGACCAAGACTCAGACTCAGACTCAAACCGGAGACTCGAGTCCAAGACCCCAAGCCAAGTGCCTACGTGCTTGATTAGCTCAATTATTCATGCAGCTACAGTACTCGGAGGCCTCGTCATAAGTCATGGTATCCATATTGGGCCATATCTGGTCATATCGGGCCATTAGCTCGCTAATTCCGTGTAAGAAATCATAAACTAATTTTTTTTTTGTGTTAAACGCCATAAAATATGAAAGTTTTCGTCATAATCGACTCCGTGTGAGTCGTGGGAATTGCCATTGGTAAATCAGTGAAAACGGAAGAAGAGACCCCCTTCACACATACACACACACACCTCCCCCTGTCCATGAAGTACTTGGCTTGTCCATTTGCCTGTCCTATCAGTTACGGAGAGACGTCAACATCGCTTTGTACTTTTGCGACCGTGTGTAAATATTTGACAACACATGCCTAATTAGTGCAGCTATTGATGGTGACAGCGGAACAACACCAACAACAACACTTGTGGAACACCAGGAAGGGGGAAGGGGTACGGAAACGGGACTGGAATTGGGAATGGAATGGAACGGAACGACAGAGTTGCGAGTTGTCTTTTACGATGTCGTTTCCCCAGAATTGTCAATGCCTCAGACGGTTCTCTAGTTGGGTCTCTTATCTCTCTCTAAGTGGGGAAGTATTCAGAATATCAGAGTTGGGGTCTTGAGAGGGTCTTCTTGTTGATGTTGAGTAAGGCAATAGTTCTAGCAAGTATTTGCAAAAAGAAAAAACTTATCAATGGGTAAGACTGGGGGTCTTGTAAGCAAACAGTTTGTCAATAGTTTGATAGACAGGTGTGCAATCAAAGTGAAGAACAGAAAAGAACTTTAAGAAACTTTTTGAATGGGTATATGATACAACTATAGATATTAATTAAATTAGAATTCGAAATTCCACTTATCAAAGCTTTAAAGTTTAAACTGTATGATTTTAACATCCCTTTTATCCCAACAACTAAATATTTATTCTGATAAAAATATTCAACATAAAACCAATAAGATCAACATTTGCTGTGAGTTTTAAAATAATTTCATAATGAAATGACATCATTTTGGTGAAAATATAACATATTAAATTGATTAAAATAATTTCTTCAAATTATGTAAATTAACATTAATATTTTAATTATATATTTCATTGTATATTCGAATATATATTCAAATATGCAAGTTAAGTGATCAATATGATGTCAATTTGATTGCGGACATAGGCGATCATGAGATCATTTACTCACAGAACACATATATTGATCTTGAATGCGATTGCTTAATATGAGTACTCGTATTTGCTTACTTGTGTCAACCGATGAGTGTACGGTTCAAGTCACTTTGCGGGCTACCAGGTACAGCATACTTATTAGTGAGCCAATGTTTGATGCCACCCAGTGTTGTTGCTGATGAAACTAACTCGACTAGCTGTGAGATAGAAGCCAAGGGACGAGAGTGCAACAGAACCAAGAGGCATCCACAAGCGGCAACAGCACTTGGCACTTGGCACATTGGCAAAGTGTTGTGCACAAATATTGACCCAGAGCTTCGCAAGTAAGCGCGATTCAAACAATCGACAAACAAACGAAGACGAAGATGAAGAGGGAGAAGGAGATATAGATGAGGAGTTGGACTGAAGGGCAACAGGAACTGTGACAACAGGCGGACAAACCTGCTGACAAACATTTACAAGAAGACACAAAACACGCTACAATTTCCTTGGGGTGTGCGTCAAAAGTGCGACAGAGTCATGACTTCGTCTCGCACTCCGTCTACGTCTCTGACTGCTTCTCCGTCTACGTCTCTGACTTCGTCTGCCAGTCCCAGTTGCTGGCCAAGTTCAAAAGAGTTGACCGACCGAATGTTTAAGAACGGCTTAAAGTGTTGCAAGTGATAACAAGATTTACAAATCGATTGCCGACGGCGCTTTGACAAATATTCAAGTGTATTCAAATATGAGTGCCCATAAATGCGCTTTTGATGAGTCTGAAGACACCTGGACAACTGGATACCTGAACACCTGAGCCACAAAAGGTGTTAATCTCTCTCTCTCTCCGTCTCTCTGTCTGGTTACCGATTGCGAGATTTCGTATCTTGTATCTTGTGTAGTATATGGACTGTTTATTATCACAAATGTATCCGCTCGATAATCAACTTAATTTGTTTAATATAATATGATTGCCGCGTGCGCTTTATTTATAGCCCTCTCGAATCAAGTTGGAAACGAAATTAGCTCGGGAAACGAATCAAAAACATTAACAGCCAAATTTGTGGGCAGTGCAAGTTTGCATTTTGATAAGCGGAAGCATTTAAATACGCAATAAAAACACACACAATTTAATTAGCACATTTGGCATAATTATGGATAGTAATTGCTTAACGGCGAATTTGGTAAAATACCAAAAAACCAAAAAAAACTCGAGGCCTGACTCACAAAAACCTCAACGGGAAGTGACAGCAAATGGATAATGACTCAAAGCAACAAATTGAGATTGAGTTTGGTCTCAACTCCCCCAAAAAATAATTTAATTCTAATATAATTTGTATTCTCACCTGCATCACCCAATAGTTGTTGTTGGTGGCAAATTGATCACCGATTATAATATCCGTATGCATTTAAGCAGAATTATTAGCATCAATGCAACTCAGTATAAGATTTCAGCTTAAGCAAATAGTTTGCTTAAATTTAATATTATTATTTATACTTATTATTTTTTGGGGGTTTCTTTGTAGGTCACAAGTCACGGACAAGTTCAAGGCACAATAATTAATAACATTTATACTTTTTCAATTTATTTGCATGGCACTTGAAGATCGACAACAATAATAACAATTGTTGTCGCTCATTTAATAAGATTTTGTTGTAAATTTCTTACAATTTATTTGCTGAATAATTGAATTGAATATGAACTTTATTCATTTGCAAGGATATGCAAATGACTTGTGCACTTACGCACAACCACTCACACACACACAGATACACACAGACACGCTTTTGTTTACACAATTTGTTAACAACAATTAAGTATTATTCGGCTGCTGTTTCAGAATTTTTGCACATCCTTAAGTCGAGATGCCGGCGGCTTTTTACGAGTATTCGTATTCACTTCCGCGTTTGGCTTTCAGCGTCGCAATTCGATGTGACAAAAGCCTCAAATCAGACAGTTGAGATCTATATAACCGATATATATAGATATAGTACAGATAAATGTATGTATTTTGAAAGATGCAACCGATGCACGCGCAACGCGACTACAATCTGAGTTTCGAAAATAATTCAGAAAATTGAATTGTTTTCAAGTCGCTGCCGAGCGCTCTGTCGCTGTTGTTGTCTCTTCGCTGGCGGGAACCGAGTTCGTACTGATTGGACGAGCGAAGGTTTCGCGCAGACGAACCTCGCCAGTCAGCTATCGTTCCAGCAACAAACACACACACACAGAGATACACACACACACACACAAACACTCATACTCATACCTGGCTAACCAGACTCAGAGTCTCTCTCTTCCTCCCCCGTTCTGCCGCCGTGTCTGCTGCTCACCTCTGCCATCTGGTCTGGAGCGGATCTGCCCTTGCCAGAGAGACCCCCTTCCCCCTCCGCCCTCCTCCCTTTCTCCTCTTTCTCCTCACTCTGCTGCTCAGTGACTTTATGGTTTGCTTGCTTAGCTGACTTAACGCTTGTGTTGTTGTTAAGTTTGTTGTTATTACCACTTTTTACTCATATATGCTCGACAACCAGGTGACTGCCTCTCTCTACCTCTCTCTCTCTCTCTCTCTCTGAGAGCACGCGTTCGCTCTCTCGCTGATCACTCACTTATTCTCTTATACCAGCTTTATCAGACGCGCTCTCCTAACTCAGGTGTGTGAATGTTAAGCCGATCTTATTGGAGAATATAAGAGTTTTGTTTCGACTACACGAATTTTCAGCTACGATTCGCCATTTTAGATTGGAACGTCATTGAGACGGTTTAGACTGCATATAAAGCGGATCATATCGCGTTGAACATTTATTCGGATTATGCAAAACAGAGAAATACTTGCATATTAGTCATAAATATCAATAAATTTAACATATTACAAGACTGAGACACGTTTTGACTGTATTTTTATGAAAATAAAACATTAACTGGACTGTCAACATATCGTTATACTCGTAAATAGTAAGGGGATATATGAATTGGGAAAATAAGGTCGAAATATGAAATGAATATATACATATTAAATATGATTAACACGCGTGTTTTCTGTTACAAACGTATAAAAAAATTTAAGTTTTTTATTTATTAAATTAAACACAAGAGGGAATCTGAAACAGGAAGTTATAAAAATACAATAAAATAGAAAGAAATATTACTTTGCTTTTCCTTAATAGCCTTTTGGGCGTTTTTAATGAGCCACCCGCAGATCTGATACAGAACATAATGTAATAAAATAAAATCATAAATTTACTACAAAATTACATTTAGCCACACACATCACATGCAAAACTCGCCTTGTGGCCAACAACGAAATCGATAAACTAGCCATTAAACATGTCCCTCTGACTATACATATATACATACAGATGTATATATATTTGTATCTGTATCTGTGTACATAAGCAATTCCCTGAATCCTCGGCGCCAGGAGTAAAATTATCCCAACGCACGCCACAAGCATAAAAGCCATTTTCATTTTGACCAAACGGAACCCTTGTCAGTCCCCAACCCCTTTGTCGGGTGTCCATTATGAACGAAGCTTTATGCTGGGCCAGATACGGATTCGGGTTCGGATTGAAGTTGGGGGTTGCGGGTCGGGGGTTGGGGGCGACACGCGACGAGACGCGACGCGACGGTTGTCTAAACATGGGGGCAAGCAGAGACCGCAGTCAATAGAGGTGTGGCCTCAATGGCAGCGGCGCAGTCGCCGGTTGCCAGCCAATCAGATTGCCGAGCGCCACTCGAAGAGAGTGGGAGAGCGAGAGAGCGAGCGAGAGAGGGAGAGCAAATATTGCGGTTAGTTTTGCGTGTGCAGTGGCAAACGGAAAAACAACAATAAAGAAAACAAAATGAAATTGAAGGCAAAGCGAAAAAACAAAACGAATGGAAAACATGACACGCAGGTGAAGTAGCAGACTAGTTGAGATACAAATGTATCTGGTACGTTAGTTACTAACTCACACACACACACACACACACACAGTTACACACATACATGTACGATATGTAGCTGCCTGTCTGTCTATTGATAATTGACTGCCGTTTCGAGCACTTCACTCACTCACTCTAACACTCCCTCTCTCTCTCTCTATCTCTGCCTCTCTCTCTTTCTCTCTGTTTGTCTCTCCGTCCATCTGTATGGTTTTTCGTATTTACCTCGTGCAAATTTGCCATTAAACCTAGAGCAGACGCTACAACTACAACACACACACTGAGATACAAATGTATCTTTTGCTTTTGACAATGTCAGTTGCGTGTAGTTTTTGTCTTTGTTGTGTTTAACGTCAGTTTCTTTGTTTGCTATCGCTTTGCGCTGCCTGTCTTACGTATCTCTCAGATACTTGTTTGCCAATCTATAGATAATATCTCAACTATTTCGATCTGTAGTTACTTGACTTTTGCAGATTGAATCGATAGCGCTAAAGGCCAAAGTTGAAGACAATATTCGATTGCCATTTTATAATAATATTTTGAATATTAATTATTCTATTCCAATCTTAATTTCAGTTAATTGTAAATCCAATACTCAAATCCATTTCAGGCATTATTCTTCAGCTTCATTATTCATTTTGATCTTTTTGTGTTCCCATTCCTTTTCCGCTCAGTAATGTATCAATATTGCCGCTTTTATGTCAAATTGATACAAACTCACAATAAATATTTAAATTCCTTGTAATCCACACCCGCAATCCTCTCTGGCCAATGATTCGTTTCGTGATTTTCTCATTACGATATCTGTGGGATTTATGGATGCTACCCTTTGCTTTACTTGTCATACCCCCCACACACA
This sequence comes from Drosophila suboccidentalis, assembly GCA_037043435.1. Taxonomy (NCBI): domain Eukaryota; kingdom Metazoa; phylum Arthropoda; class Insecta; order Diptera; family Drosophilidae; genus Drosophila; species Drosophila suboccidentalis. Next base: position 148,899 of record JBAMBK010001961.1, read on the forward strand.
AACACACATACACACACACACATACACACAACATCTCTCACCCCCTTAGGGGACAAAGTACCTGTTGTTTATAAGAATGAAATACATATATTTGTGTATACGCTGAGCTCAGTTCCAATGCAACCTTATCGTTCAACTCGCATGATTAATTACTTCAGCTCAACGTCCCGAGGCTCCTGTTCCCCTTCACCTTCCCCTTCCCCTTCTCCATATCCATTCCTTTTAACCGATTTCAGTTGAAACTGTGGCCAAAATATTGTCACGCTTCGAGAGAGGTAACAAACGCTGCCGAAATTCTCCGAGGAATACTGGAAATCTCTCCGTTTGCATCGCCTGTGTTCACTTGATTGATTCCACTTGGCGGCACTTGATGATAAAACGAAAGGACAACATTCTCGTATTCGTATTCAAAAACTGTTTCGATGTCGCTTTATTGTCGCCCTCGAAGGCACTCGAAGATTACACGGCAATTTGTATTGTTTCTCTATCTCTCTCCCGATTTTCTCCAGAATCGCTTGTTTATCTTCTAGGGAATGAGAGTCCAAACAAATCAAAGTGAATCGAATCAATTCGTTTGTTTGCATAACGCAGTTTAATTGAATTCCCAGTGGATTTGGAGACGGGCCACACCGAACATGAGTTCCAGCTAAAGATAGATCTTCAGATATCTAACTATATATGTAGATGGCATCTATTGAAACATTAACCCAAATTGCAGTCAAATGTGAATTCTATGCAAATGCCAAGATGCAACTGGCAAAGTCAACAAAGACAGAGACAACGACAATCAACAATCACAATTTATGCGAATGCTAATCAAGTTAACACTAAAACTGCGATGTCTCTGTCTCGACATCGTCTGACAATTTTTAAGTGCGTATCTGTGTCGCGGTAACAACCACAACAACAACAACAACAACAACTGCTACAACAATTATTAATGATTTTGCTAAATGTTACAGAAAATAATGACAGCGACAGAGCAACGGGCAGAGCCTTTTAACAATTACAAATGCACACAAAACGCTTCAAGCCGGCGTACTCACTGCCTAACTGCTTTTTTCAACACCTCGAAGGCCCAATAGGCCCGGCTTACGGCTTACAGCTTACAGCAGGCCTTACCACCAGCGCCAGCCCACATTCTGTGCAATGCAATGAATGATTCGACATGTTACAGTGGGCGGCATGCCGCTGAGGGCGTGCCCAAGCCACAGTCACAGTCACAGTCAGAGCAGCAGCAAACCAAACATCAAACACCAAGTCTACAGCACCAAAAGCCAAAACAACAGGCAGCCTTAGTTTCATCAATACCCTATATACAAAAGGGTATATGGGACTGACAGAGAAAATTACTAAAATTAAAAGAAGAGACCAGAAGAGAGAAGGTTAAAACAAATTAAAATTAAGTGCTTAATAGAGGAAGGCACATTATGAATGGAAAGAATACAAGTAGAAGAACATAAAGGAGGATAAATATGTGAAGCTTTAAGTTTCAATTATGCCAGATATTGCAGTGCATTGAAGAGAAAAGAAGTCTTCAAGAAGAGCTAAGGGAAACAATATCAGAGGTGAAAGTAAACTGTAATCGAAGAAATATTAGTCAATTATAGGAAAATTTATTAGATTCCACAGAGACGATTTGCAAAAAAATGTTTTAATTGAGTTAATTTTACTATCAGAATAATATCAGAATATTATCAGAAATTAGAGATAGTTGGAAAAAGCATTACGCGCTGAAAGGCTGCCTAAATTACATTAAAATTTAAGAGAGAAGTGGGGAATGTATTGAGTCAAAAGTTTGAGTAAACGATTAATAGAAAGTAGGATTGTAAAACAGGATAAGGATATTAAAGTAAAATAGTTATATTAGAGAATTTCTGCGTAATACAAATATAAACTGTAGTAAGGGTATTTTACGCTGCGGTGTGTCATAATTGTCAAATTTTGACATTTAGCGCGTGCGCAAATGAAGAAAGAAAGAGTCATGATCATAGACGCGATCAGTTATTGTGATCATCGGGGCTGGTGATCGTTTGTAGGGGCCACTTCAGGTGTTGTTAGCATCGTGAACTGAAGACCAAGACGAAGACGATCCGATCCGACACACTTACGCGCTTTTTGGTTATACACACTCGTCTCTTTAATATACTTTTTGAAAACATCATTTCTATGATCGCGTTAATCACCTTCGAGCCCACTCGAATATGACACTTGAGTGGACGCGGCGGCTGGAGCTCGAGGATGCGGGGCAAACGCGATCATTGCTTACTCAGCGGGTTTTTTTTTATTTTGGATTTTGGATTTTGTATATTGGTTTTGTTTTTGGGTCTTGGGATCTCTTGGATCTGGCTAGCAGCTGCTAATGATGCGAGACTCAAGATGCGCCTGCGAGACGCACAATTGAAATGAAATTAATTTTTCTACATAATTAATTAAAGCCAACTGTGTGGGCAGCCGCACGGAGAAAGCCAATGCCACCTACACCCCCGCCTATCTATCTCCCACCTACACCTACATCCACATCTACACCTGGAGCTTACAGCTAGCAACACCCATAGATATGTGTTATTAATTGGACTAACAACCCCCCATAAGGCTTTGGCTCAGTTGTGAAATCTCAGCTCCTCCAATAGATTGCCTTGACTCGACTCGACTTGACTCGACTCCAGTCATAAAGCAGACACATCGTAAAGGCGACGACGCACGAAATAATTGCACTAAGCAATACATTTGTATAATAATAATATAATATTTCATGTAATTAAATCATAAAAAGCATACAAAATAATAATGAAATCACTTGCCAATCCCAAAAATCAACACAACAATCGACGCAGACGACACAACAATTGACACTGACACCAAAAACAAAAGCAAAGAAAAAATATATCTTAATAAAATCAAATTAGTTGTTTTTCAGTTAACTAGAAAGGCAAATATTTAGTCAAAAATTTCCATTCCATTGTCTATCGATTTTACGACAGCCTGGAAAGCTTTATTCTTGATAAAGCAATATGGTCGGAACTCGAGCAAAATCAAAGTATAATTCGATTGAAATTTGAATTCAGATTAGATACTCGTAGTATGATAAGAGAGTTGTTTCCATATAAGGTCTAAAAACATTTCTGTGACTGATTTGCTTAGCTGGAAAGCAGTTCCGCTTTCGAAATCTAAAGGGTTCCCTTTTGATAATATTTAAAAGCCGACTCATCGAATTTCTATGGAAGGAACTATTTCACATTTCTACACTTTCGTTGTAGTAAAGTTGGGGCTATAAACTCATTCATTGTTTCAATCGATTGTGTAATCGTTATTAGTTAATATTCCAAGAAATTAATTATAAATATTGCTGAATAACTTAACTATTATTAAGAATTGTTAACCAACTCTTTTTTTTTATTTCATTTTGTAACTTGATCTGATGTTACTTAAAGAACCTTGGTTAATAGAAAACTCTTAGGTTAATCCCTGATTATGGCAAATCAGTTGACTTATCCCAGATAACACGACTTATAGCTATTCCCTGCTAAACAAAAGGAATTCACAGACATTAATGCAACATAGGAGAATTGAGGGTGCCCTGAGATAAGGATAACTGACCCCCAGCTCTCGAAAATAGTTGAATAATTTTTATTAGTGATAAGAAAATGTCAGCAAAGCGAAGCGGGGCCACCAACAAGCGTCAATTAAATGCCCGGCCATGGGTCAGAAAGGTTTATGGGGGAATCTCATAGATGGTGCCGCCAAGTGATGGCGACCTCGTCAACTATTGGGCTACTGGTTGATCCACGACAGCTTCCAAAATCCAACTTATCCCAATGTGACTGCCGCAATCTTGTCGCCTTCGTCTGGGTTTGAGTTTAATGAGCTTATCCATCATCGGGCCAAGCCAGACGGACGAGGCAGACTCTCATCTGTCACAGGGCTAATAGGTTTCATTTGTCATCGCAATCGGTCAGTCTCTGCTCTTCTCTTTATCAGCTGCTGTTGCTCTTTTCTGATCATTTCTCAAAAAGCCACACATAAAAAAAGTAATGTCGAGTTCCGAGCTCTCGAGTTCTTGTTGCCTGTTTGACTGCTGGCCTTCTTGGCTTGTTGCCTTATTGTTTTGGCTTTACAGTTTGCGTGTCGACAGCAATTTTCACCTTAATTATTTTTGGGGTTTCTCGCCAGGCACACACTGGTGAATGGTGAGAGGAGGGGAGGTAAGGGGAGTCGGGGTTGATGTGTTGTTGTCCAGCACGCGCTAATGTTTAATATCCGCCATGGCGGACACGCTGTCCGACAGTTATGCAAATTTCCAGCATTACTTGTGTATTCAGAGAAGACACTGCGAGGGCGTCCTCGTAAATTATTAAAGCCGCACACACACACACACACACATATATTTATATACAGGCTGCCAGATATGTGTGTGTTCATTCATTTAGGCCAACGTCCTTTCATGTCCTGGCTTTTCTTTCTATCCATGGCCCGCTTTGTGGCCTGTCGCAGATTAGGCAGTCCTGCTGCTAGACAGCGATGGGGAACCTTTCCGCTCCATGGTTGTCATCATTATTGGCGCCATTGCCGTAGTCTTAGTGCCAACTAAGCGACCCGCTTCGACCCGTCCGACAGTCGAGCAGTTGAGTCCATGGCTGAATTACTGTGCGACCTGTGCTGCCATAAAATGTTCAATTAGTTAATGAAAAATTTTCCAATTGGATGGCAACATTGACTTCAACTAACGACCACAGCACGAGGGGGAGGCTAAGAGGAGACAGAGAAACAAAGAGAGGGAGGAGGAGGGTGGGAGTAGATGGGAAGAGGGGAAGAGGAGTTTACAGGGGCATAAAGAACAAAACGCGTTGGTGTCGCTTCAAAATGTCCGTAGGTTGAATTTATGCATGTGATTTATGCACGACAGCGATTGCCAATTACAATATCATTTCTCTTCTCTTTTGTCTGTCTGTCTCTTTGGCTTTTGCCTTTCCGTTTGTTCATTTTGTATGCCTTCTCACATGTGTGTATGCGAGAGTGTGTGTGTGTGTGTGTGTGTACTGTGCGTGTGTGAAGTGCTATTAAGAAATGTGTCAAAACAGTTGAAGAATTATATAATTTTGAATACAGTTAGGGCAAGGATATAGCAGGTAGACATGTATGTAAGTGTTGCATTCATTCATTGATTTTATTAAGGAATAGCAAACTGAGGCAGATAATGTGATTAATAGAGAAGAGATTTAGAAATTGATAATATAAGTATTAGGTGTATAAAATTCAGTATATAATAAATTTAAAGCATGCACTTAAATGTTTAAGAAAATATATACTTTTCATGTATTGCCCTTTTCAAATTCTTCTGATAAATACAATATATTAAATTTGTGGCTTTATTTCTATTTCCATCTGAAATCAATAATAAATTTCCAGAATATTATGATTTTTATTTAAATGCAATTTTGAGCTTATTTTCGCATTTTTCAAGACTGGCAATTGCTTTGGATTCTTCAGCCAAATCACTCGAATTGGAGCGGAACACTTTGAAGGTAGGCGACTTCCCCGTCAGCTCCATCAAGCGTCCAATGATGCTAGAAAGTCAACAACACTTTTGTGTGTTTTCCTTTCTCAGTCAATAGAAATTAAAGCCAAGTTACAAAAACAAAAAACAAGAAAAAACACAAGAGCCAACGAACAGGAAAAACCGACGCATGACACAAATTCACAAAAGGTGGAAAAACAAAAACTACAAAACGACAAAAATTGAACATGGAAATGAAATCGAATGAAGGGAAATGAGGGAAAATGAGAACGTACGCGTATGGGAGCAAAAAGAATCAACAACAACAGCAGCAACAGCAACAACAACTCGCTGCTTGACCGAGCATGGCGCATCAATAAAGGGAGGTTGTTGGGAGTCAGTAAGGGTCATAAAGGGGAGGGGAGTGGGTGATAGTTTTACGCATTTGTGTTTGCCGTGTAAACTATGCGCCAAAGAATGAATAGAGGGGGAGGAACGAAGAGAGAGAGAGAGCTAGTGAAACAATGAAGAAAAGAGATGAAAAGCATAGTGCAAAGTGCGGGAGTTTCCTGTGCGCTATGTGGGGCTAATGAAGCCTGAAATCGATTTGTGGAGCGCGTTAGCTTTTTAGAGGCCCTCTCCAATGGCCATAACCAAGCACACACACACACACACACACACACACACAATGCTCCCAGTCAAGTGAGGCAATGAATTAGAACGCAACGAGACATCGAGTCGAGTGCAGAGCTCTTGCCGGCAGCTGTTGCCATCTGGAAATCCTAAAATTTACAGCATGTTGCCCTCCTTTTAGCGGTAACCGCTTCCACAAGAGCCCTGCTTGGCTCTTTTTATTGTAAATTTACGATCGCTGCGTTTATTTGTTTCTTGCTTTCTTTCTGTTGCTGTTTCTTCTTCTACTTTTATTGTGCTCAGGTGCCTCAGGTGTCTCTCCTTACCGCACGCCATGCCACGCAACGCATTTGGAGTCGGACTCTGCCTGGAGGCTCGCCAAGGTGTCAAGTGTTTTGTGTTATCTCTTCTGCGGTTAGCTTCTTGCTTTCTTTTTAGACCAAGAAGACGACAGGTATCGATTCAACTCGACTCGACTCAACTCCACTCAGTTCGCTCTGTTCCGAGGCGACCGCCGCTGTGTCTGTTTCTCAAATTGCGTCAAAAATTATCGCCATTAAATGTAGATGAGCGTTTTGTTGTTAAGTTATTGACTCATAAATAACTTCGGTTGGATCTCTCCCTCTCCTTTTCCTTCCTCAGAATGCAGCCAAGAAGCAATTGAGTCTGCGGCTGCGTCTTCGGCTGCAGCTGAACTTCATTCATAAAACTCCTGTGACTTACAACAAAAATGCCCATGTCAAATTAAATCTAAAAAGAATGAAGCTGCGGTTAACGCAACGCAATATTTACATCACTAAAATATTGGATGAAAATTGGATAAGGACGACAAACTTGTTATTTAGGAGATATTTTAAAATTTATTAGAGATTTTTCAATTTGTTTAAATACTCATCACATAAATAGTAAATTAATTAAATACATATTGATACATTTATTTAATTATTATTTTAATTAACTACCAGTATTAACATGTTTCCTTTCAAATTGTTCTTTTTTGCAGTTTTTAATCAAGTTGTTAATTTAGTTTTATGTACTACATGTTTATTAATCATAATAAAGTAATGAATCCGATTTAAATTTCAATTTTCAACGCAGCAAAATGTTTGATTTGTTAGAGAAAAAAAAAGAAAAAAAAGAACTAAAAGTACTAAAAAATTAATGCAGCGACACAAACTTTGATAACTGTGCTAAAAAAGTTTCTTGCATGTTTATAACAGTTTCTGTTATAATAGTTTCGCTGGCCCATTTTTATATCTATGAAAGACCGAAATTTTTCCGCGAAATTAAAAATTAACCTTTTTAATTTTGAAGCAAGATTTTTAAAAAATTTTTCAACTTAATTATTTTACAAAATTTTGGATTTTGTTGTTTTTTTCAAATTGAATTTGATTTTTGAAACCACACAACAGAGTCAACACTAAGCTGACTGCAATGGAACTCGCACGAAAGCGCCATCTATATTCCATTTGAAATTGAAACAATTGAATTAAAACTAATCCAAATCGCACAACCTTTTCTAAGTTCAAATATCAATCAGCTTTTACTAAACAACTGAGTCTTTGCTAAACCACCTTTTATTAACAAGCCAAAGCTGATTGTTATGACAGCGCCATCTACAGTACATATGCTTTAATATATTTTCAGCACTTTTGCCAAGTTTCGAACTAAGCAAACTTGGCGCGCACGCCTTGACCAAAAGGTGGCGCTGCATTGGTTTCCAAATAGTAGTAAGAGATGGCGCTAGCAAAATAAATAAGAAAATCAGTTCAAATAAATATTGTTGTTGATGCTGGCCGTGAATTTAAATTACCTGCGTGACACCTGTTCGCCCATGTAAACCACCTGATCATCATCCACATTGCTATTGGCTGTTTCTAGCTGTGTGCTGTTTACATTCCGATCGAACGGCTTTTTCAAGCAGCTTTTGCTGCTTCTAATCGACTTCCAGCTGCAGGAAATGGACGGAAAACTCTTGGGCATCCCGATGGACTCAGCATAGAGGAGCACGGCACGATTGTGACTGCAGCTATCTGCAAGATTTGATTGGGATACAGCTGTCAATAGACAATTGTAAGGCACTTACAAGCCTCCAGGATGAGCTTACTGGCCGAGAGCAGATCCACCTCGACGCAGCCCGGCTGCGGGGCTCGTCCAAAGTTGGGATAGAAGTCGACGGTGCCACGAGGCGTGCGGTCACCAAAGACCGGATAGTCCGTGTGGACGACATCCACAAAGCGGGCGGCGTTCGCCTGCAGACTGTCGTCGGAGCGGGGCGTGAAGAGGGGCAGGGCGGGATCCAAGCCCGTAATGCGACCAAGAGTGCCATTGAAGTAGACACCAATGCGACCAGCGATGTGGGCACCCAGACTGTGTCCAACAATGTGCACTGCTTCGTAGGAGACGCTGTGCTTGGCCAGAAACTGTTCCAAGTGCCTGGCCAGGACCACAGCCACTTTGCCCACAGCTAAACGGGAACTGGGATAATCCAAGTTGGCAGCGGGCGACCAGTCGGCAATCAGGATGTTCTCAAATCCCTGAGCCTTGTAGGCTGTCAATGAAACCAATCAGAATTGGCCTGGAGCGGAGTCCAAAGAGATCTTACCATTTTTAAGCGGCATTATAGAGCCGTGACTACGAGATCCGACAAATCCGTGCACAATCAGCTTAAGGGATTCCACCGATGTCAACTGGTCCACATGTTGCAGCAACTGCTCCGTTGTATCCATCTGGTAATAGATGCTGCTCTGACTGACCAAAGACTCCAGGCTGAGTGCCCGAAGGCTCCACAACTGACAGGAGAAGAACAGCCAAAAGTAGAACATTTTAGCCATGTTGAGAGTGTTGCCAACGGCAGTTGAACGTGGTTTGAACTGGGCTTCTGTTGAGGGTCAGCCTAAATAGCCAAAGTGGCGGCAAAGTGGGTTGCATGCTGCCGTGTGTTGCATTTTGGCTAATTGGAACGATTAATGCTGTGACTGACGCACGACTGGAAAGTGGAAGAGATGCATGCATTCAGGGAGAGAGACAGAGAGAACGAGAGGGAGAAATACACGACACATAGCGCAACTTTATTAACTTAGAGTATTAGGTAATTTTCCATAAATATACACTGCTGGGCATAAGTACACGTACACGCAAAAGCTTAAGCTACAATTGAAATGCAAAGCTTGGGATTGGGTTGAGTTTCCTGTTAGCTATGGCCATAAGTTTGACACAAAAATTATATAAAATATTAATAATATTGCTTAAAAGCTTCTCAAACTGAATTAAATAAAAAGGAATTTGAAATGGTTGAAATTTAAAACAGAAGTAAATCAATATTAAGTATTAATTTCATTTAATTCCTTCAAAACTGTTTGCTAATCAATTAACTATGAAATCTGTTATCTTTAACTGTGCCAAACTTATTGCCATAGCTGTGTAGACTCGTAGATATATAGAGCATTAAAGCTTCCCTGACTGATGGCAGTTTTTCGGGCTCGTCCATCGCTCGCTTAGCGTCTGGCCTCGTCCAGTGCCACGGGGCGTATGAGCATTTTGACGCTGCGCAGCGAGTAGTTCTTGCCCTGGAACGTGTCCCAGAAGATGCCCGTCTCGCCGGCCTGGTTGGGATTCTGGGCGTGGTAGACGCCCAGCAAGTTGCTGGTGCCGCAAGAGTTGAACCAACCTGCGGCCTTGTGACGATGCGCACAGTTGCATTCCAGGCAGTTATCGTTATCGTTATCGAAGGTGCTGAACTTGGCGCCAGCATGGTAAGACAGCGAATCACCAGCCGAGGGCACCAACTGGTTCTGGAACTGGCCCAGCAGCTGCAACGTGTAGAATTCCCTCTCCCCGCTGATGGCAAAGGCGTCGTAGCCCGCATAGGCGACGTTCCCCTCGAAGTCCTCGAGGACAATGCGCAGCTCGTGGAGGGCCGATGAGGTCAGAGCATGCAGCTTGTCCAGGCCAATGAAGAAGTCCCCTGCCAGATTGCCGAAGCCCTCCCTGTACTCCAGCCAACTCCGCTCGAAGCTCACATCGTCCGCAGATCGTCTCATGATCACAGTCCAGCCGTCGTCCTCGCAGGGCACGTAGAAGGATTCGCTCTCCGGCGTCAGCTGCAGCTTCAAAATGCCCTTGACTGCCAAGTAGGACTGCAGACAGCTCGTTGCCTGCTCGTCCACTGATGTGGGCAGGCCAACCGAGGAGGACTGAGGCAAGCGGGCGGATTGTCCCTGTCCCTTGCCACGTTGTGCCAGACGACGCTTGATGATGCTAGAATTGAATTGAATCGGAGACAGTGTTATTGTCAGTATTATCAGTAAATTAAAAAATATTTTCTATTACTCGACTTAATCATAAAGACTTAAAAATAATAATTACGTTTAAATTTTAACTTAAAAGTCATAAAATAACTCTTTTAATTTAAACAAAAACTTAAATTTAGTTATTCTTTCATACAGTTTTTAAATAGAGCCAGATGGTACATTACTTACTTGGTATTCTTCTGCGTTTCCTTCACGTTGTAGGCCAACGAGACCAAGAGAGTGGCCAAGGCATCCAGGCGTCCATTGACATCCAACTGGGTGCCGTTGAAGACGGCGGCAGCTGCGGCAGGTTGACGATTGAAAATCGTTGCCATATTTTCCGCAACGTGCGGCAGTTGCTCTGGCGCCTGACGCGTCTGACGGGAAAGATCTGCAGTTGATGGTGGAGAAAGGGAAAAGGGGGAGGTTATTTAATTGAGGCTTCCCTCGATTATTTAGCGAGGCAGCGCGTCAAGCAAGCAGCACAACAGCAGAGACAACATCAATTACATCATTCGAAATGACAGACATCAAGCACTCGTAGTGAGTTCTGTCTGTGGTTTACCCTTCAACTTGTCACGATTCTTTTGCTTTTGCCTTAGCTGTCTTGCCACACGTGGACCGAGGAATACATCCGTTTCACCTTTCAGCTCGTCCAGCGTCGTCCTCGTCAGTCGCTGGATGTGCTCGAAGCTGTCCAGACGCTGCTGGAAATTCAACTGTTGCACCTTCAGCGATTCCATGCGGTCCGTGCTGCCCTCCAACAACTGATCCATTCTGCAAAGTGTAGAAGAAGATTGGAAAACGTGAGTATTTAATTCGCTTCTAATTCAATATTAAAGATCTCTGTAGAAAAAACAATTAAAAAACTCAAAAGAACATTGCACATCGATTTGAAATCAACTGAAATTGCATAAGTTTTTCAATTGGAAGTGTCATAAAAATCAATATTGAAGGCTGGAAAATATTTTTACAGATCAGGCATGAAAATGAATTTCGCATAAAATATAATGATATCATCAATGTATTGACTTAACGTGTCTTTGTCAATAAGACGTTGACCTCCCTATATGCACCAAGAAATATGACTCAATGTGAACGCACAAATTCTTGAAATTATAAATTATAAATTTGAATACTTATGAATATTTGTACGTTATTTAGCGGTAATAAATCGCAAATCATATGAGTGTTTAGTTAAGTCTCAGTGAGATATTTCCAATTGGGTGTTTTGGTATTTGGCATGTTAATTATGCGCTTTTTTAATATACCTACTCGTGTAGTATGCTCTCAACCTGTTTGCGTTTAACATTTGACGTTTCCTAAACAAAGCGAAACAAATTGCAAACAAATTTTCGAGAATTTCTAAAGAAAACGAAAGCAGCTACAAAATGCAGATGCGATCAATAAACAGACGAAAAGTTGTGCGAAATTTGGTTGCCAAAAGAGCAAATAATAAATTAAGATACAGACAGACACAGAGGGGATCCAGAATTTAATGGATAAGAATGGGAGATTGTTGCTGTGTATCTTTGAGATACTTTGTTATACCCGAATAATTAGGCGTTACTTGACATTTGATTATTGCGCATCTTCACGTAATCAATGGCATTGTAATTGACATGTTTGACAGCGTCGAAAACAAAAAACAAATAATAAAAACAAAAACCCAACCAGAAGCAATTTTTAGTTGATGTTTCTGTTTTTTACCGGTTTTCCTAAATACTTTTCGATGCGTGCAAAACCTGTTCGTCAACGTCCGCGACACACACACGACAATGGGCAAAAGTTCCATTGTCTTCTCTCCATGATCTCTGGCGTCACCTTGCCCGCAAAGGCAAAGAGTCAAAGAGCCAAAGAGCCGAAAGGTCTGGTTCCCACTCACTCACTCACTTTTTATCGATAACTTCCAGACGATTGCGCTGGTCCTCGTCCAGGGTCGCCAAGACGCCAACTCGATCGTGCAGGTTCGTCATCAGCTCCTTGATCTCGCTGTGCTGCGGGGCGGGCGAGGGCGTGGCACTTAACGCCGTGTTGTGCTGCATAATATAAACCACAAATAAGTCAGTCAGCTTATAAGACCACACTTGATTATTTGCCCAAATCACTTGACAACGTATACTTAACGCACTCGCAGATTACCGCGCGCATGATATCGCCAATGTTGCTGTGAATGAGGCTGAGGCTGAGGCTGAGACTGAGACGGAATCTGAGTAGGAGCTACTCCTGTGCTGGCCACATCCTGTTGAGACAAGGCCAAGATGCCCTTGTGATTCACACAGATCACCGCGAATAAAATCGCGCACACGAGGCGCATTGATGTTGTGCCCATTTCGGATTGTCGAAATATTCGCTTGATTCAATGATAATGAATTACACCTTGGACCTTTAGAACGATCGATGCGACCGTTCGACGCGAGTTCCACGAAGCGACTAAACCATTCATCGATCGTCAACACTGAGCGCACAGAGATCAGCGAGAGAGCTTTTTTAAAGAGAGAATCTCTCGCATAATCTCGTAAAGTATGTGATGGGCTTGTCATGAATGGTATTTGTTTTTATTTACATGGCACGTTGCCTTGTCTCTTTAAAAAAAATCCCCGAGCCTTAGATGGACAGCACTGTCAATCACTCACGACGCCGTTTAAGATGATAAGAGTATTCGAAGTGTGAATCATTTCAGCTAAAACTATGCATACACATAGTCTAAAAACTATCAAGTGAATAATTACAACAACTATAATTATAAACAGTAAACCAGTTGCAATTTAATACTAAAATGTCTGTTTATCTAGGTATTTATTATAATATGTAAAATGCTTTATTTAATACGTTTTATCTATCTTATATTTCGATACTACTACCGCTTAGAGCCATAAATGATGTGAACAAGTTAGCTAGCCTAAAGCTCGGTTCATTCATATTCGTAATTTATTCAGAAACCTGCCTCAATATTTACGTCACATTCAAGTGATCCACATGAGTACTCTGAGCTTCCCTTGGGCTTAACGAAACTCTGGCTTGAATAGAGCAAAGAGTACTACCGATTACTCACATGATTTATACAGTTGTGAATTGAATATGTAACTACAAACAACTTATCGCATTTTAATTGTTATTAATATCTGTTTATAGCCTTGTCGTGGGTCAATACTTCTTGTTGAACACAATGTGGTGAGTTGATATTGATCATTAGTTACTATGCAATTCCATTTAACTAATTCCATTTTAAATAACTACAACTATTATATTTATTTAGAATTTTTATACCAAATAGATGTAGATTTGTTTAAGTTTAATTTAAATATAAAAAGGTTTTTCGCTCATTTGTATCATCGCTTTCCAGGGTATTAAATCATCGGCACATCAAAGAAACTCAACGTTATTTTCATCTTTTTAATTATACAAAAAAAATTAGAATTTTTTTATTTTAAATATACTTAAAATAAGAATAATTTTGTAATCACAGAGAGAAATACCTTTTAGATGATGATGCAGTTTATAGTTTTCCGCATTATGTCACTTTTAGTTGTAGTTGCTAAATTACTAAGCAATTGTTTGTCCGTCAAGTAGGGGATTTTGAAGGTTTTCCGGTCATCGCTGCACTGTGGAAACCTTTTACCTTTAGCTGAGACTCTCGGCCAGCTGCTGGAGTCGTGCGGAGATGCACCGAGTCAGATAGACCAAAGTCAAGCCAAAACAATATGATGAACTATGATTGCAGCCCCTTCAACTTCAGCTCCAGCCGTCATCCTCTTTCAGCCGGATGAATGGGCAGCCAATTCGATGACGCAAGATCATGACAAAATAATAAAAATACAACAAATAAATTGAGAGAAAATAAATTTACTTGATGTCATGTCTTGGGGCTGATTGCCCAAAAAAAGAGTCTTGTCATTTGCATAATTACAACTCTCTGTGGCTTGCGATTTTTTAGGCATTGTGGGTGTTGAAATTGAACTGTCCCATTTTAATGGAAAGCAAAGGCATTTCAATTGTCATGCCAAAAAGCGAACTCGAATTGAGACGAATTAATTAGCAAGCGGGCAATACTATTTTATTACTGTCATCAAAAGTTATTAGTTTTGATTGTTATTTATGCCCAGACTTTGAGACATTCATCAAGTCTGCAGCTGACAGCCTCGGATCGCAAACTGTGCCATGAATCGTCGACTGAATGCACTCACACATTCACAAGAAAGTAGTTCAATGTCGCAAGTGTTCTCAGTGTATAAATAAAATACGAATAAAAAGTTGGGGATTTTCTAAGGCGATAAAAAGAGTTTTGCGGTTTGATTTTGTTTGGTATTTGCATTTTATTTAATATTAAATTATTGTACAGGTTGAACTTATTCAAATTGTATTTAGTTGCCATTGATTTCTTGTATTAAATCATAAACATTTAATTTGGATTTACTTTGCATCTGCTTTTTTCGCTACTTAGAAATCAACTACGAATATTTACAAAAATTGTTTACGTTAATCTCTTCCTCTTCAACATCTTCAACTTTTTCTTTTTGCTGCCCCATGAGGCGAGTTTAACCCTTTGCCTTTTCAACTATACAAAAAATGCTTACAGTGTAAACATAAAAACTACACGCGTCTATAAAGAATTCCAAGAGAATTCATATATTTATTTAGGTTTCTATTTTGTGTTAATAGATTCAATATTATTATTATTATTATTACTTTTATGTATATATTTTTGTTTTGTGTTTTGTTTTGTTTTTAACAAAGGTACGTTAAATATTTACGACAAATTCAATGCATTAAAAATAATTTAGTTGTTTCATCTCTTTGACTTGCTTTCAAGGTTTTTCATTTAGTTTTGAGTTTTGAGTTTCGAGATTCAAGATACAGTTTCATATTGATTTTTACCTTTCGTTCCTGCGGGTTCACAGCGGGAACCCTTACCGCTTAGCTACTATTGAATACAACTAGAGACACGTTCAGCTAAAAACATTCTTAGTGATTACCATTACCATTTGTTTTGGGATTACTTTAGTTATTATACTCGTACATTACTTTAGCTTAATTCATCATCTTCATTCTCGAATTTGTATTGTGCATATGAAAACAATTAATAAAT
Source organism: Drosophila suboccidentalis (assembly GCA_037043435.1). Classification (NCBI taxonomy): domain Eukaryota; kingdom Metazoa; phylum Arthropoda; class Insecta; order Diptera; family Drosophilidae; genus Drosophila; species Drosophila suboccidentalis. Next base: position 164,410 of record JBAMBK010001961.1, read on the forward strand.
GTATAACTGATTTCAGAACACAAAAAATCAATCGATCGATCAAATTAATTGCGAACACAATGAAATTGTTGGCGATCATCTTCCGATTTGATTCGTTTGATTCATTCGATTTGTTAATTTTATTTTTGGCTCTTTGGCTTATTAACTATGGACGTAACCTTGGGATGGGAAAAGTGCAAAAAGTGCATTGCCATTGCTCGTTACAGTTTTCATCTTCTCAGAAAAATCACTTGTGTGGTTTTCCCAGTTCATTTTCATCTTTTTTGCTAAGTGTTTACTCAATGTGAAATCGCATTAACCAAAAACTAAGTACAAACAATGCGCAATGCAATGGTTGTTTCGCCTGCAATTTCTAGCAATTATATTTATCTTTTCTTTTTCGTCTTTTTTTGTTGTTAATTTTAGTGCGTGCAATTGTTGTTGTGTTGACCATTTCTGCTAGCAAAAAATTGTAAACAATTTCGTTTGGCTCAGCATCTAATTTTGTTCTCTCTAAAGTGCTTCCTTTGGATTTCTGTTTAATTCATTTATTCGTTTTATAAATGTTATTTTTTTAGTTTTGCATACTTTTTTCATAAATCACAGAAAAAGTTTTTTCATAGAATTGTGTCTTTTTCTTATCATTTCTTTTGTTATATTTCAAGTTCAATTTTATTTTAATTTCTACTTTAAAATATAATCTTGTGGTTTTTGTTCTCTGGTTGCGTTTAAAAACGTTAACCGCGTCGAACAGTGTCAGCACTAAGTTGTCTGCCAGTTGGTTGAATAGAATTTTAAAACATTCTCATTTGATTTTCCATAGACATTGTCATAATTCTATTTTAATTTATTCTAAACTCGATTAGTTTATCTTCTTGATATAATTTTTTGGTTTGGTTTGGATTTTTATCCATAAAAGTTTAGGGCCAATGGCTGTTAAGTATTTCATTGATTTAAGTAAATAATTGTTAACATATTTTGTTCTACTTTTATTTAGTTGCATTCTTCCATCACTTCTATACGTCAATACATAAAGTATTTTGATTCATTTACTTTTCAAAACCTTTAAAGTGTCTTTGATTTCAATTTGCACATTTGTTACAACTCTCTCCTCTTTCTCTCCTTGTTCTTCTCATTTATCTCTCTTCTTCTGTCCTCTCATCTTAAGTGTTGCGTAACGTTTCTTAAAACATGGAAATGGATTGATTGGATTTAATTTTCTACGACGCTATGTAAAATACTTGGTTAGGTTATTTCGTTAAATTTTAATGTTAGCTTTAGTTTTACTTCATGTTGTTGTTGTTGACTATTTTATTTAGAATTTATTTGCTGTTGTTGCTAAAAATTTGTTACTACTTTTCAATTCTAGTTTAATCGTTTAACTATTTGCATAAATTTTCTTCAAAAATGTTTATTGTATGAACTCTTTGTTAAATCTTTTCGCCCTCTCTTCATTTCATTCTTTCTCTTCCAGTTTGTTTGTCTGTCTCTATTTCTGGTGGTTCTGGTTGATTTAGTTTATTTATTAATTAACAACATCCACAGCATGTTGTGTATAGTTTCATGTACTTCATTACACTTTCTTTCAACTTCAATTGGTAATCATAAGAGTTCAGGTTAGCTCAGATTGGGCAGCAGCAACAATAACTGGAAGAACTTAAACAATTACTAATTGGAAAGTAAAAAAATATAATAAACAATAAATAAAAAACGAAATCAAATTATGCGGTATAAATGGTTTAAATTTATTTGTTTCATTTATACATAAATTCATTTAATATTTGTATTTTCATTAATTAAAAATGTATCACTTAAACAGCGCGGCAAAGTTTTTCTCATTTTATAAGCATTTAAAATAATAATAATTATAAGAACTACCAATCGGCATGCCGAAGATTGGATACCCTTGCAAAGATATTTTACAAAATTGCTTCTAAGTAAGTTATACAGTTGTTCGAAGAAAGGAATATCAACCATCTCAATACTCAATTGCATTTCCTAATTGACAAGAAAATCTATGAAATAAATCTTGTAATTGTATCGATAGAATCTAATACGACTCTGCAGAAAGTTATAGTCATTTCTGAGCAGATTTATAATACCCGAATTTTGAGCTGCGAGAGATATTGAGTAAAGTTTTGCTGTTTTATAGGTGATTAATATGCACGGAAATATTTACTTATTAATTGCATATGCATATGCTTGTCTTAGGTAGCCCGGGGGGTGCTCCCCCAGGAAAACTATATGCTAGTCATTGGAAACCAAAGAAAAGGAAAATTAATAATTAGATTAAATTATCGATTACATTTTATGATTCTTCCCTGGGTTATTGATTGCGTATGAAATGAATTAAAATGATCATAAAGTTGGGCAAAACTACTGAATACACACATTCGATAACATTGAAAAATATACAATTTGATGCGTAACTAATAAACTAAGAAAAAAGGAAAAAATACTTGCACAAAACTTTTCGCTTTAACACAATTATTACAAACCGTTGACAGAATTAGTTGATCCTACAGTCTAAATACATATAAATTTCATTAAAAATTATTGAAAAAAGTCTGTGCTTCTGCGTCGGGCAAAAATTTGACTAAGTTGAGTATCCTTTTGGACAAGGCTCTAACGAAGACGAAGACGACATGCTAGCCTAAGTAACTAAACTAATTAACACGCCCAGGCACAAATTTGACTGAAATGCTAACGCTGCTGCCCCGCCCCTTTTCTCAGTTCTCCACATTTTACTGCAATTGAAATCGAACTTAGAATTGTTTCTCCTGTCGTATACTCTTCCTTTATGGCTGCCGATTTGTAGTTGTCGTTTGTGGGTTGTTTAGATTGTTGTATTGAAAGATTTGCTGGATTGCTGGGCTGATGGGTTGATGGGCTGATCGGTTTTGTAGTTATAGGTCTTGGTCTAACAATAGAAACGTACGCCATCCACTGAGAGGACCTGCTTTAATTTTCATTTATTCTGTCGATTTGGTTCCGTATACAGCTGCACGCCTTCCACGGTGAAAATTGAGGTTTCTGCAAATATATTGTACAAAAATAAATATATTATTAAAATATTCACATAATTATATCATAATGTGTAATGTAAAAACTTAAAATTATGACTACATTTGGCACACAGGCCATAATTTCATTAGCTGTCGACAACGCTGACAATTAAAATGCAATGTAAATTTCATTTTGCCAGCTATGCAACAACGCCCACTCGGGTCACGGGTCAACCACGAAGCTCGCACAGTTGAATCGGTTGATGTGGTTTCATGGACTGTGTGCGTTGACCTTTCCCACAGGACGCCCCGGGAACAAGATAAATGCCGTACATTAGTTGCGTTTTAATTGATTTTATCTGGAAAATGTTTAAGCTGCGTTGAAACTACGCAAATGTTAAATGAGCAAACACGCAGAGAAAGAGAAAGAGAGAGAGGTAAAAGTGAGTGAGGGAGAAAGCGTAACCACTCGCTGCCCCCTAATGAGTTCACCTGTGCGCTTTGATTTCCATTTTGACCAAAATTAGCATATTTTGAGCTTAGTCAATAGTCGTGTAGAGTCCAAAAAGTTTACCCTGAACATGGTTAGATGGATGTGTACACAAATCAACGTTAATCACATTTTAAGCACACATTAAGCTGCCCAGTCATTAAGTGGGCATCCTCGGCATGGTTTACCCCAATCCAATCCAACATCCCATTCATTGCAATGCCCCGAGGAAATCCTCTTTTCATTTTGAATTTTCCCTTTAGCCATGAACGGATTCAATATGCATTTCAACTTGCCAAATTGCAGAGTTCGATTCGCATTCAGGAGGGGCATTCACTGAATACACTCAGACTCTGGCTAAATGTTTCCATTCACAAACGCAAATTGCAAGCAGGAGTCTGTGTCTCATTAATTATGGGCCAAAAAAGATACTTTCAACTGGATTATCCAAGGTTTATCTATTGATTTGCGAGTACCTTGGCTTAAACTACACCTAATGATAAGCTCAAGATATTCAACTGGGAAATGTCTGGCAATTAAATTTGATAGTTTCAGTTGATTTCACTACACGCAGTAGCTTCTACTGTATTTCGTACTTAAAACGGCACATTTCAAACTTGATTTCTCACTATGAATGGAAATACTGAAGTCGAGGATTTCGATTTGAATTCAAGTACGCATTTTATAAGTTTGCTTGTACAATTTAAGCTTGAATTAAGTTCTAAAATTACTTTAACTGAGTACAAAAACATTTCAAAACTGAAACAAAACTGAACAGATTTCCAAGCGGAATGTCAATTTGATCAATTTTTCAAGTTTATTGAGTAACTTATCTGTCGCATTCAACAATCGGGCTTGACAAATAAAGAACATAATCAAATAGTTGAATATATTTAAACGCATTTCACTTCGACTCTTGATTGTGTTTGTTTCTATCAAAACATCTCTTGCTCTAACTTCAATCTTAATCAGAATTTTTTGTCAATTTTGTAGCTTTTGAAACTTGCCACGAAATTGCTTTTCACTATTGCTCGTGGCAACTTGCAACTTGTTGCGAGAAACTTTTCACCCAGCCAGGGAAGGCATACAAATTAAAACGCAAAATAAAGTAATTACTGTTAACTGGTCTAGCTAGATAAACATTAGTTAAACAGACAACAGAAAACAGAGTTGTTGCTTTTGCCAACTTGTCGCAAAACTTAAATGAGTTGTCGTCCAATTGGCGCCCGAGGAGCATGACAAAAAAAAACAATAAAAAACCAGAAGCCTACCGTTGCTTCAATTGCGATTGTCGCTTTTGTTTATGTGTCTGTCGAGTGGCAAAGTGTTGTAAAGTGTAAAGTTGTCAAGACAAATACGTTTGGCAGTGCTACAATTTAATTGGTTTTTTCTTGCCGTGCTGCAGACAATGCGACAGCAGTCCAAATTCTTTGCTTGGCTTTGTAAATGTTTAATATATTAATTTAGTTTGGTAAGAGTTCCACCTACCGTCTGGCAATTCGTAGAGTTTCTTTGGCAATTGCGCAAAGTACGGATGGTGCAGTGCATCTTCGGCGCCGATGCGCTGCTCGGGATTGAGTTGAAGGAACGCGTTCGCTATCGTTTCGCCCTCGATGATGTCGTACAGCCGTGGAAAATTGTGACCCAGTTTCCGTGGTCGATAGAAACCTGCACGACACGAATACATTGACAAATCACTCAAATTAGTGTCTCTTCAAGGGTAGAAAAAAAAGTAGGCAAACAGTAAGAGATGTTGGCCAACAGTTGGCCAATTACTTACCCAACTTGTGCGGTTTATAGCCAGGAAAATGTGTGCAGCCCTGCCACGTATCCTCTGTGGGCGTGCCCAGCAATTTGAATATCTTATCCAGCTGATCGTAGGTATCACGTATGCCGGGAAATGTGGGCATCCCAGTCACCATCTCCACAAATATGCAGCCCACGCCCCACATGTCCAGGGACGTCGAATATTCCGTGCTGCCCAGCAAAACATCTAAATAAATAAAAGTGGGAATGTGGAGTTGAGTGGAGTTTGCTTCGTTAGGTAAATGCACTTGTTGTATGAAAATAAATTGCAATTTTAAATAAATAAACCGAGATGTTAGACACGCCAGACAGGTAGACAGAATGACAGCCTGACACACTGACTGACAGACCATGCAGAAGTCGCCTTAACGCTTATCTCAGTTGGTCCTTAGACCAGCCAGCGGCGCATAAAGTTTTCTATGTACACAAATACACACACACACACACAGGTGGGCTAAGCTTCTTCCCTCCCCACTCATCCCCTCTAACCGCTGAGCAACCACGTCCGCCCGTTTTGCATGCATCCGTTATGCACTTTGGGTTTCTCTCTCTCTTCCTCTGCCCCTTCTGACTGGTCAAGAGTCTGGTCATCTGCTAAGAAGTGCAGATTAAATTTGTTTAACATGCTTTGACTTGCCCCGTTGAGGTCAGTCTAGGGACCAGGCAACAGGACCTCCAGCAGCTTGGCTGGAGTCCTGGCTCTGCTCAGGCTACAACCAACTGTTTATGTCGGGGAATTGCATATTAAAAAATTAACTTTATTCCCTCTCTCTCTTTCTCTCTGTCTCTATTGCATTCCCTCTCTAGTGCCTTTTTCAATTTAGCGCTGCAAATTGATAGGAAATTTGTATAAAGCAAATTGATAGGAAATTTGTATAAAGTAATGAAAAAAACAAAAAAAAAAAGGTAGCAAAATTGTTGGCTGCATTGTTTACCCATTGGGACGGCGTCTGTTTAGTCTAGTATTAAATTAATCTGACCCTTAGCTTTTAGATAAATGAAAAACTCTTGGATCCATCTAAACTGCTAATGGGTTGCCTTCGTAAAAAAACAAAGTTATTAAAAATCTAATGCAATTTTGCAGAGTTATTTTTCCGATTGTTTACAGAGTGTGGAAAGGCAAAGATTGAAAAAGGTTGGGCTATTTTCAAAATAACACGCTTAATTTCAGAAAGCTAAGACTTTTATTAGGGATAGAAGTCAATTAAATGAAAATTTATGCTTATCGTAGGAAAGGACTTTGCTAAATGATGTTTATTGCAAAGAGTTAATAAAGTCAAGTACTCCAAAATTTTATTTTATAACTATCTGCATATTTTTTTTTTCATTTTCTATACATTAATTGATTAATTAATTGTCGACTTTTATGAAATAAAAATAACTTTTCTCGCCTTATGAGAATGAAAAATAACGATATAATAATTAATTTCTTAATAAAAAATGTACTATCAGGCCTGTTCCGGTTTTCACTTTCGGTAAGATTTTGCGGAAGTGAATTTTTTTTAACCTGCTCTAATAGCATTTCGGTGAAACTTTTTGGATTGATATTACTTTAAGTTAATGAGATTAAGTCCGATAAATTGAAAAACGATCATTTTACAATACTTAGTGCAAAGTGAATAAATGTATTTCACGAAATGCTATGAAATAAAAAGTGAAAACCGGAACAGGCCTGTATAAAATTGAATGCAAATACCAAAACTAGAAAACAAATACTAGATACACACTTACTACTAAATAAATAAATTTTTTGGTATTTTCATTAATGTATATTTAGATGTTTCTAATAGATTCACATATTATTTTTAGATTTGTTTTTTCTAAGCTCGTTACACTTAGTTGAGATCCCTCTTTAAAATTTAAACCTATATACATGTGTTATTTGGTCTTACCTGGTGGACGGTACCATAACGTGACCACTTCGTGGGAGTACGTGTGACTGGGCACACTCTTGGCACGGGCCAGTCCAAAGTCGGCAAGCTTCAGTTCGCCGCAGTCGCTGATCAGCAGATTCTGCGGCTTCACATCGCGATGCAGGACACGACGCTTGTGGCAGTAGGAGAGACCACGCAGGAGCTGGAAGAGGAACAGACGCACATTGCGATGGTCCAGACCGCCCGGATGTTTCTCCATATATTGCGATAGATCTGTATTCTATATAAGAATATAAATACAATCGAATGATTATAAATATAATTAAATAATATTATTTCTAATTTACTTACCACATATTCAAAGACAAAGGTCAACGTCTCGCGGGTGTGCACAATGTCGTGTAGGGTCACAATGTTGCTGTGTTTCAGTTCTTTGAGCAGCGAGGCCTCTCGAATGGCCGTAAACGGTGCTCCCTCCTCCTCCTGCAGGCGAATCTCCTTCAGTGCCACACGCTGGTAGGTTAATCTGTGGAGAGACAGCGGGCAAGAAATTAATAAAATAAATACACAAATGCCAGGCCAAAACAGCAATGACAGGGAATCTTCTTCCTCCTCCTCTCCTCTCCCCCTGCTAAATGGCACAGCTGTCCAAGGCATCTACAGACAGACAGACAGACAGACAGAATTAGGCGGGCAATTTTTGCGGCATTGCCATCAAGAGCACCGCAGGCGTGTCTCCTGTCCCGCAATGTCCTTGTGCCGAAAGTCATGTAGGAGTTGCCTCCTTGATATACATTAAACAGACATAATGTGGCAACAAAAATACGCACAGAAATGTGCGGCAACACTTAAATTAGGATAAGGCCAGGCACAATACACACACAAACACCAGTCTGTCTACCCTCACTCCTTTACCCCCCCCCCAAGTACATACAATACAAGGCCGCACATTTGAAGTGTCAAATTAGGTTAAATTATTTGACACCGCGCCACAGACGCTGACAATTTATGAGACGCTTTTGCCCAGGCACATTCTAATTGGAACTGGCGCTTGCCTTTTCCAACTTACCCCCACTCTCTTCCCTCTTCTCGGACTCAGCTGGCTTTTTGTAGGTTCCATAAAATAGCAAATCCCAGTCATAAAGTAGTTGCTTTAAGCGTTCTCCTTGTTGACTCCGTTGCCAAAGTGCATGCAAAAATTGAGCAAAAGTTTTTATGGCTCAAGAGCTTGGAAAAGGTCTCTCTCTCTCTCTCACTCACTCTCCCGCTGTCTGTCTCGTTCTCTGTCTTGTTTAATAGAGGTGAGGATAGATGTTTGGACCACTCTTCCAAAGTGTATCAAAGTACAGCGCTGAGAGTTAATTCTGGCCGCGATATCAGAGCTAATTGGCAGTTGATGTTAGCTACCAAAGTGTTTCACTTAAGAGTTTCACGATGGCTAATGATGATGACATGCGTTAATGAGCTGCTACTGAGTGATAGATACGATACTATTAATGTGCTTCAAATGAAGCCATCAACTGTCTGATAGATGCCACTGTAACTGGGTCAATACACAGTTCAAGTTTTGCCTAACTGAAGAGCGATAAACACCATGAATAATGCCTGCAAAAATGGGAATTTAATTGGAATATTAAGTGTGAAACTTTGCAACATATGCAATTAGTATTAAGGGATTTGTATTGGGATTCAATTTGATTGGAGTGAGCAAATAGAGCAAAATGTTTTAAATACGATAAGTATTGACAGTTGGTAAAATTAATTCATTGGAATATTTGATAAAATGTTCATATCAAAAATACAACAATTTCAAATGGAATTGGGCTTGTAAAAAAAAGATTGTTCAATGTACATATCTAATTTAAATTTATTCATTTGGCATGTATTTTTCAATAATGCCATTTTCAAAACACGCAATCTCTTGCCCCTTTATAATACTTTATCTCTCATTATTTGGTGGTATTTCCGCATTTTCCGCCGTTAAATGTCTAAAACTTTATTGGAACATAAAACATTTTCATGGAAGATTAAGTACTGCAATTTTTTGTACAATTTAGTACTTGTTTTATATTATCATCCACTGTTCTAGATTGATGTCTTTTTGTGGTAGAACTCTTGATTCAGCGTGGAATGAGGAAGGGATGGAGAGGGAGAGGGAGAGAGAGTCTGTAAAGTGTGGCACGTTTTGGCTGCATGGAAGCCGCAACCTTATCAATTAAGCCTTTTATGTGATGGCGAATGTTGCGAAACACGCGCTTCTCTTTTATAACCTCGAGAGCAAGTACCATGCCGTAAAGAGCTTATGTCTTTGCACATCCTGTGCGACGAGAACATCCTTTTGCTGCGGGATGCGATGCGGGGCAATGTGACATGCGAAATTTCCATGTAACCAACAGCTGCTGTCTGGATGCGAGTGTCTCAGGCAAATTACACGATAGCAACAACAACAGCAACAACAAGGACTACACGACAACAAGGATGTTTTTTCGAAAGTACGACAGAGAGAGAGAGAGAGAGAGAAAGAGAGAGATTGAGAAGGGGAGAGTGCACCCACCTCAAAGTGCCATGAAAAATGTATGAGCTACTGCTGAAAGTGCCGTCAGCGGTTGATAATTTCTAACTGGGTCAACACTAAGTGGTAGGAGGAGGCAATGCGAGGTATTTGGGGGCGTGGCATGTAGCATTCGATAAGTCTTATGACAAGCATGTCGAAGGTTTTGGGATTTGCCTTGTTAATGCAAAAATAATACGATTTTAGTTAAGCGTCGTACCGAAAGTTTTGCCAGCGGCAGCAGCAGAAACAGGGACAACTTTTGCTCCTTGCCAACAGATGGCGCTGCTGACCTACTAAATGCTAATCAGCCAAAGTTCAAGTGCTCGCCTCCTTAGTTAAAGAGAGAAATGAAACGCAACGAAACGAAAGGAAGAGAGCGGGGCAAAAGAAAAGTCAAATAGAAGTGAAATCATTCATGAAATCTTTTACAATTGACACAAGCGAAGCAGCAGGCAAAGGGAAAACTGCTGGAAAAACAAACTTTGGGGACACTGAGAATTCGGGCGCATAAATCTTGGCCAAATTAGCTGCCAAAGCAAATAGTAAAACAGGAAGGAGCAAAAGCAAAACCGTAAGAGAAAGAAAACCAAACCAAGCACTGACCCAAATTTGCGTGTTGCGTATGAAAAGCTAATCAGAAAACCAAGCAGAGCGGAGCAAGAAAAGAAAGTCTAAAATAAGGAGACGAGAAAACTCAAAAGTTGTCATGCATCGCATTTCCATTCCAATTTTCCGTTTCCATTTCCATACCTATTTCTATTTCTGTGTGTTCTTCGCATGCCATTTACCATTTCCTTTTTGCCAGATAAATTAGAGCGAATTAATTGCATTCCGAATAAACAATGCTAATTGGAACTCATTTCGCACAAGGCTCGCTCTGCATGCCAAATGAGAGAAGTCTGAAGAAGAAGAACAACAACTTTTCTTGTTTTTCACGTAATGCCTATTGTTGAATAACTTGCAAGGAAATTAGTAGAATGGGGAGGCAACTCAAATGATTGTCAAATAAATCACAGGGCAAAACAGAGCGTCAAAGTGTAAGTAGAAGAAGGACTCATGACCAATGCAACTGACAGGCAAAGGAATCCATCATAAACAGCAGACACCCTCTCTCTCTATCGCTCCTTCCATTCACTTGACACCTCCCCCTTGCTTTTGAGTAAATGTAAGTTTGCCTGTCAAAAAGGTGACGATGCTTGTTGTTGTTGTTGTTTTCCGTGGGTCCCTAGCTCATTTGTCAAATTATGAGACGCAGTCAGCCCAAAATCAGAGAAGGCGCAAATGAGGCAGCATTTGTTAAGCAAGCGGACAAAGGAAGCTGCAACAGGAGCAGGAGTAAGGGCCAAGAGCAGGGTGTCAGTGTGACCTAAAAAGATTATGGAGAAAAAGGGGTAAAAAGTGCGTAGGGACCCAAAAAGCCAACAATTGTGGACCAGCAACAACAATGTTGATGAGGTTGCAAGAATTTTTTAGTTTCCCATTGTTGTTGCTGTTAGTCATTTTGTGCCATTTTTTGTATGTGCCCAGCAGCCGCAGTTGCCTTCCTTTTCTTCTCTCTCCACAGTCACTTGATTGATAGCCGCATTTGCATGGTAACTGAAACTGAAACTGAGTCTGCAACTTGGTCTGGCACTGGGACTCGGGCTTGTAATGAGCCTGCCAGCAGCTCTTCATATATAAATATATAGGACATGGCAACATGGCAAATGAGCACACAGCCAGCAAGGAGCCGGCATCCAAAACGGATGCAAAAAAGAGAAAAAAATAAATAAATAAGGGAAAGAAGGAACAAAGATTCAGGGGAAACATTTGTAAATAAATCAGCATAAAATGGCGGCATTGTCACACATTTTGCTTAAAAGACATTTGATTTGGGCAACTGGCAACCCGTTTAGCTTCAACTTGTCCATCTGTCGTAGCTTCTAGCTCGTCAAAATTCAGCCCTTCCCTCTCCACTCGCCCTCCGACCGAAAAGTCGACGGCAATAATTTAGTTTAACCCACTGACATGGCAACCCAATTTACGGCCACAAAGCGGCCCGCGTCGTTGATTTATCGTACTCGGTTAGCTACTGGTTCCCCACTAAAAAAAAAGGATGCGTGTACACTGTACACTAGTAAAAAGTAACAATTTCTAAAATTGAAAAGTTTACTTTAATATTTAAAAAAAAAGCTATAAAAGATAAATACAAAAAATACAATCAACATGTTTTCTCTAATTCTAACAACCATTTTTGACAGTGTATTTATGTGTTGATACTCACTTGCTAAATCCTTTGTAGACTGTCGCATAGGAGCCTTCACCGAGCGGTTCCAGTTTGACATAGGCTTCCTGCTTGCCGAATGGTGAGTCGCCCTGTGTCAGCATAGACAAATTGTACACAAAACGTTATAATTAGTTAGACAGTTACAAAGCATTTGAGAGTTCTTATAAATCTGCGTGGTAGCATTTTAAGATACAGCCTAAGAGTATGCAACGAAATGTGTTTTAATCTACGCACAAAAGTATGTAATGGAAAATTCAAAATTCAAGAGATATTTGTCATTTGGTATTGTAGTCTTTGTAAATAATAAATAATTTTAATTACATATGAAACAGATAAACGCATATTGTCGAGTTCGATTGAATGAAATTTAAATCGAGGAAATATATTTGCCAATTAAGATTTTTAACAAAACTAAATTGCGTATTATATGCATAAACAACAGTGAATTGTAATGAATTGAAAATTTACACATTTTAGAGTTGTAATTTATTTAATTTGTAAATTGAAATAAACTTGTTTTCCAATTTAAAATTTAAACATTTTAATCAAAATACATGTAAATTTGCAAATTATAAATCTGAACTGAAAATAATAAATAATTTTACCGTGATAAGATTATTTTTGATGCATTCAAAGATGAAATGTGTTCAACTTGATAAAGAATCCTGCACTTGCGAGCAATAAAATGTACATAAATTAAAATATTAAATTACAATCAATTAATACGAAATTAATTAAATTTAATGGCTGACTCGCACGTTGTAAGAATTAATTTCGAGCCTGTTTGTAATAAATCAATAAAAGGAAATGGAATTAATTATTATAATGAATTTAAAGTGCCTGGGGGTTTTCAGGTGTGGTAGGAATAAAGATTTTACTTAATGAAGGTATCCTTGTCTGGGCAAAGACGTTAACAGGTGAACAAACTTTAGTGATTTTTCAATATGACTAATATATTGATCTTATGTGATTTATGAATTAAATCAATTTCGATTGTGAAGAGTTGAACATTTTTATTTTAAAATTGCAGTAAATTGGACCAACACATTACGCATTATCTGATTAATAAACAGTTTATTTGCATTCGATTTAGTGCGTAAAACTAATATTTTTCAATGTATTTATTTATTTGGAACACTCAATGCCGAGACAAAGGGTCCCACCAGGACAAATTTCAAAGAGAATAAAATTTCAAATTACAATACAGACAACAACGGAAACGCGAGCTTCATTCGCTGCGTGCTAGAACTGTTTGGGAATTACAAGGCACACAAATGTGCAAAACAAAGCACGAGAGTATGCAATGCTTTTGAGTACGTTTAAAGGGCGGCAGAGCACACACACATACACACAGTTAGAGAGAAAGACAGGGATAGAGAACAACATAAATAAGGGAACTGCTTGACTGGCCACAAAGATTTATCAAATGACCAGGCTATAAAGTACAGTTAGCAAGTGTGTGTGTTTGTGAGTGTATGTGATAATTTATTGAAATTGATGAAAATTGATTGAGAGAAATGCAAGAGAGAGAGAGAGAGAGAGCGAGAGTACTTACACCAAATGCACTAAAACGTTTTCGTCGCGGAAGTGGATCCTGCTTATTGAGAAATACCTCGGACTTGGGTCTGGGCGGCTTCTTGGGTCGCATCACAACATGCGAGTGGTATTTCATCTCCTCCCTGATGTCCTCATCCAACAGCTTGCTGTCCGACGACACCGACAACTGTCGCTGTACGCGATCATGATGGTCGGTGCTATCCGTGCTGCGCCAGTCTGCAAATGAAGAAAGAAAAGAACGATGAGAAAAGCATGAAAAATGTGCAGCTTAATGAGTTATACAAGTGCTTGGCGCAAAAGGGCAGCCAACTGAGAGACTACTTAAAAATCTAAATTAGTGAGTCCCAAACCCAAGCAGACGACTGTGGAGACGAAGTGCCACTGCGAAAAACAAAGGCCAAAAGCCGACAAATGGCCAACAGAAGCACAAGAGGCAAAAGAGCCTCAACTCAAGGACTCTCCAAGTGCTGTACTACAACTGCCAACTACCAACTGCCAACTGGGCAAATAGGGATTGTTGGCTTTTGCATAATGAGCAACACTCGTTGGTTCGCTTCGCACAGTTGAGTTGTTAGCAAGTTTCCTCATTACGCTGTCGTCGTCATTATCAATACTGATGCATAAAGCCTTGAAACAGTTCTGGAAAATTGCCGGAAAAACTGGAAAATATGCCATGTTTACACATAGCCACAATCAACACCGCAACCGTAACCCAAAAACCAAACTGAAAACCGAAACGAATCGAATTTCGTTCGCCGACAACTCTGAATAATAAAGGAGCACAAATAATAAAAATGTTTCAAAAGAATAAAATACAGCAATGGCAACACAGGAGCAGCTGTCGAGAGAGGGGCAGGAGGCGGGAGGCAGGAGGGCAACAGTCAGCAGTTGAAAGTTGGTCTAGGGCAAAGTTTTGCACTCGCAGCTGGTTGTAATTGAATGCTGCAATGCATTGCGCCAGGAGTCGACTTCCCTTATACCGCCGACATCGACATGGGCGACGTAGTGGGCGTGGCCTTTGTCCAGATTTGCGGCACTGGGTCACCTAGTAACCTGGTGATATTCATTGACTTGGGAGCGTCGACGAGCGATGCTTTCATTTACTTTTGCAATTTGTTTGCATTGCCACTGCCACGCCCACGCCCACACAAACACCGTACTCCTCTTCTCCACCTGCTGATTCCCTAGCTACGCTCTGTTTGTTTGGCTTTCTATTTGAGCACTAATTACATTTTAAATTATGTTTGCTTTTGGCGTCGTGTTGTCGTTGCCGTTGCCGTTGCTGCTGCTGCTGCTGCTGCTGGATGCAGTTGCTCCCATGACTCTTGCTTTGCTCTATGCCACCTGCAGCTTTCAACTGCCATCTGTGTGTGCGAATGTATCTATGTGGCTTTATTGAAATATTTATATAATAAAGTTGTGGCTGGCGGCTGTCGCCAGTTCAGTTTCAGTTGCACTTCTCGTAAATTGGTTTTGTTACACAGCTTAGAATCGAGTCATGTGTCATCGCAGGTGAGGGCAAAGGGAGGCAAACGGGGCTTACACTCATGATATATGTTTGTATGTTCACTTTCAGATACTAAACATATAAATTTACGTACGCATGGGAGTGTAAACAGCTCGAGTTGCAGTTCACCTTCATATGCAAATATTTATTGTATAATTTAGAGTTATAAATCTTTAAATTCCTTTTCAAAAGACAACAAATTTTTGTTAATAAAATATTGATTTACTTGTTACAATATTTAATTACGAAAGTCATTTCACCAGTTGTTTCTTACGAAATATAAATAAATCGTATTATTTTGTTAGTTAGTTTGGAACTTGTTTGAACTTTGATTGAATATATGCATATATATGTAAATACATATTTATAAATATTTTGATAAATAATATGTAAATACAATAACGAATTGCTGTGTTGATTAAATTTGACTCAATCTTTAAGCAAACTTTGAATAGACCTTTTTATAAAAAGGTGTTTATTACTTTAATAAATAATAAATAAAAATTTAATATCTATCATATTTGTGTTTAGCAATAAATAGGTATATTGTATATTTTAAATATATTTTGGGAGTAAAATGATATTGAATAAAACAAAGATGATTTATCTAAGATTTACTGGGATATCTGAAGAAATCAAAAATCTTGAACGCAAAAATAAATTTAATTTTTATATTTATCAATTTCATCTCTAAATGTTTCGATTAACTATCGGCTATATGTGAATTGAAGGTAGTACTGGTAAAGTATAGAATATTTTCAATTTTTAGGTATCAAGAAATTTTAAACACATTTCATTGAATCCATATCCTGTGGCATTTTCTTCCTCTTCTCTATTGAACTTGTCCCTTTGGAGTTCACCTTTAAAATTCACATTTTATACACTTGGGCAACCTTTGGAATTGCATTGCTTGGATTGCGGATTTGGTAACCCAGTTACGCAGTTTTGCGAAGCGCAACCCTCACTAACATATAGTATGCACGAGGTTATACATAGTACTAAAAACTGTGCACATAACTGAAGCAGTCAATGGCCTGGTGTGGCCACAGTAAAAACTCCACTTACGAGACTCGCATTCAAGAACTGTCTGCCTGCTACTGCTGGCCCCATTTATGCTGCTTTTTCACGCCTCCCCAAACGCAGAATGCGAATAAAAATACAAATAAAAGGAGATGGAGTAGGAGTAGGAGGAGAGAGAAAGAGCGAAAAAAAGAATAAATAAAATAAATTTAATATGCGCGCACAAGATGTTCGCTTCCGCCAGACAGTGAGACAGTCGACAGTCGACAGTGAAACAGAATGTTGAGAAATTACTAACATAAAAATTAAAAATTCAACAGCAGCTGATTGTGCGAGGAGCGGCAAATAAAAACTTTGGGCAAACTTGTCTTCGTCTCCTTCTCTTTGCAGGAAATAAGGATATAAGGATATGAAAACGGACGCTCGTTGAAAGCTAATCCTGTGACTGTGAATACGGCAGGCGGCACAAGGACTAAGGACCAAGGATTTGGCATATGTACGAGAGTATTAGGTAAAGCACATAGACTCTATGCTCTTATATGGCAAATGTTGACGGCGATTAAATGCGCAATATGCGCCATAAATGAGCCAAATAAAAGAAAACGAAACGAAACGAACGAACGACGAAAACTTCAATAAAAAATTCAGCAAAAAGTCGAATCATCCATGTCTAAACTCGGTATCATCTAGTCTAGAGCCTTCAAGCGGAATGGCATCGTTCTCGTCGTTGTCCTGGCAGTCTCTCCTCACAGTCTTGGCATTGGCTCAACAATCCGATGATGACAACAACAAGGAAAACATTTGATTTGCAAAAATTGACTGAGCATTGGCAAAGTGGCTGTAAAATTGGAAAAATGACTCGTATGCCAGCCAAAGGAGCGGAGAGAGAGAGAGAGAGAGAGAGAGAGAGAGAGAGAGAGAGAGGGAGAGTGAAGCTCCCACTTATTTTGGTATATTAGAAAGTTCTAAAAATCGAATACTTGTGATTATTCGTCTGAGTGTGCCAACAATTGCCAATGGCACTTCGAGCTCTGTCGACTGTCAGAAATCCAGCGATAATCATTTGGCAATGATAATGCGCCAAAATGGCGAATGGCCTAATGAAAATGGTAATGTTTGACTCCAGACAGACTTCTATGTAGGAGTTTAAGTAGTTATCGATTTCATGTGACATTTCATGAATTTTAACTGGGGCATTGGAATTTCACAAGGGTCAGAAGCAGTTGTAGTTCTATTGATATTTTAAATAAATTTATAACATTAATTTGTTTTTGCATTGCCATCCATGCAATAGTCCAGCGATCTGGCAGCACTGAATAAATGTAGGTCAGTGTTAAGTTGGCTGCGGCTAATTGAAACATGAAATGGAGCTGAAATCGGATTATACTAATTAAAATACTCAAGTCAAAATGAATTCTATCACAAGATTCTTAATTTAATTCTCTTATTGCCAACGAAAAGGAAACTCAAGGTTTAAATAATGTTGTCTTCAAAATGCTAATGGGAGTATGTTATCTCAAGAATATTTTTGAGCTCTAATTTTAATATTCCACCTAACGATACTAACTAATGTACAGTCGTTTCATCGCTAACAAACATTTAATAAGAAAACGATCTGTAAACAACCAAATGTTATTTATAAAATGTTATCTACAGCACGTTAAATATTTATAAAATCATTTTGCTATCACTGATTCATCTTGAAATTATGGCATTCAGTTTCACTTAGTCATCAGATACAATTTCTCTGGCATTTTAATAAAATTTGTTAGTTCTTCGACTACTGCTTCTTTTACAGCATTCATAAAGTTATATGGCCAGTTTTAGTGATGCACTCAAGTGAGCACCGACACAACAGAAGAGCTCGTAACGCTCCTTGGAAGAAGAAGAACTCTAACTCCTTTAACGCCTTTATGTTTAAGTTTTATTACTTTACACAGTGAAATTCTCTCAAGCGACTAACTTGAAATGCACACAGAAATCAGAGCAGGAAACGGGTCCGCGCAAAAAGCGGAAGCGCAAAGCAATGATAAAGAAAACAGAGTGCAGAAATTTTTGCGTGTAAAATGAAAACAATGAAAATTATGCAAGCGCATTACGATGTCACTGTAAAAAGCAACAAGAAGAGAGAGAAAAAAAATTGTGTCAAACAAAAAACGGAAATGATAAAAATAGCGGGCGCTAGACCAGCAGACTGTAAAAGGGGAGTCCGAGTTCGGTGGGAGGGAGGTAGGTAGGTAGGATGAAGAGTCTTGGGGAGTCTTGGGACAGGATTGTCGCTGATGTCGCTGCCTCTTGGTGGTCATAGTTATGCAAATGCTATGCAAGGATGTCACGTCCTGCTGTGACTTAAAGCCAGGCAAACACTTGCACGCACACATGCGACCATCTTCTCCCTCCCACCTCTCCCTCTCTCTTTTCATATGCATCCCCCCTCACATAGCCACATACAGCTGAGTGAGATTCGCTTCTGTTGGCCTTTTGCATTATTGCATATTATTCGCAATTTCTGTTTACTACTCGTATTTGTTTTTGGCTTTGCAGCATTATTTATGGGTGTGTGCGTGTGTGTTGTGTGTGTTCCCCCTTCCCTGTCATCTTTGTTATACACTATCATAAAAATCACAGCAGTCTGCTGAGTGGGTCACTCATGCCACACCCATCACCTCCATCGGTAGTGTGTCGCCTATAAAAAAATGAGCTTCACATAAAATTTTACTTTTCATTTGCATAAGTATGAAACAGCCCTCGGAATGGGCCACCCAAGTAATGCTTTACTGAGTTTGTAGTGCTTCACAAACAGCACTATGCCACATTGTTGTTTCATTGTTCAATTTATACCCTGTACTCAATGCAAGGGAAGAAGATTGTCACAGGTATTTAGCCAAGATATTGGATAGAACTAACTTTTGAATATTTCTATTCTGATAAATAATTATTATTTACTTTTTCATTCGTTTTGTT
The DNA here is from genome assembly GCA_037043435.1 of Drosophila suboccidentalis. Taxonomy (NCBI): domain Eukaryota; kingdom Metazoa; phylum Arthropoda; class Insecta; order Diptera; family Drosophilidae; genus Drosophila; species Drosophila suboccidentalis. The sequence goes on from JBAMBK010001961.1 coordinate 183,432, forward strand.
TTTAGGTATAGTTAATTAAAATTCATTTAATTAATAATGTTGAGAAAAAAGAATATCATTCTAATGTCTATCTTCTAGGCAAATAGCTTAAAAATTGCCTTCGTTATTAAATACATTGTAATATTTCTAGTTAAATATTTTTAAATATATTTAACTAACATTTACACAATTCTTGTTTATATATCTAGGACATTAATAGTACTTTAGTAGTACATTAATAATACTTTCATTCACTCTTCATATCTGTTTTCTTCTCTTGTTTTTGCTAGTTTTTGTTATTTATAAATATTTATATTCCCTTTATTCCAATTCATTTTTATTTTCAAAATTATAATAAGTTTATTTATCACATTTGTTGATGTGTTTAAGGAGTATCTGTAAGTCGCTCAAACTTTTTTTCAATCTCTCTCCCTCTCTCTTTATGTTTTGCTAGTGTTTGTTATTATTCATATGCGCGTGTCGCGCATTTGCGTAAAAATTTAATAAAGCAAAACATTTGGGCAAACTCGTCGAACCAGCAGTAACAACTGCTGCTCCCTTCTGCCTTGCCCTAAAATAAATAAATATATATATATGTACACATATATATATATGTGTATTTATGCAAAACGGAACAGAGTCTGCGTGGGAGTTTGGTTCTTCCGCTGGACTTCCTTGGGCATATTGCAAAACGGACAGGAAACAGCATTTTGATAAATGCAATGGGGCAAACGCGGACGTTGGCCATCGACAACGAATTTAAAATTGGGCAACCAGACACACACACAGATACACAACACATATACACTCCCACATCAGTTGGCCAACAAAATGGGGTTTTATCTCTGGCGACATCAAGTGTCCTCCAGCTGAATATTTGCGCTGTTTTATTTGTTTGTCTCCCCCACGATTTTTACCCCGCACTTCCCCCTTTGCTCGTTGCTTTGTTATGTTTGTGATTTATTATTCAGGCAAGAAATTAAATTTTCTGTTTTCTCTTTTTACTGCAGTCGACCCAAAATTGTCTCCAATGTTTGGCATCCCTTTCACTGCCCACATCCTGTGTTGTCCCCGTTTAGTGCCTAAAATTTATTGTGTTGCTGCTAAATTCAATTACAAAGATGATAACCGACTGCGGACAAGCTAAGGACAAGGCCAAAAGCTGGAGACAACGGTCGAGACTTTGCTCTCAGACAAGTGCAGCAGCAGCAAAGCAATGCCAAAGGGATTTTCAATATTGCATCCTTGAATGTTGTTACCACTCCCCCACCACTCTAAGCTGTGGCGGCTTAAGGCTCAGACCGTTTGGAACGTTCGGCAAATGTCTCAATATGAAAATGATAACCCGCTGCGTTTTGTCATTACTTTTGGCTGTCGGCTGCACTCGTCGCCCAAGGACAACAAGGACTAAGTATAACGATGACAATGACAAAGGCAACTTCTAATGCCAACAACAACAGCTCTAAGAATAGCAAAATGCCATGACATCTATTTTAATGACATTTTGAAAGCTTTGCCCATAAAATATGACCATTTAAATTGCTGTCAAACACAACAAAAACCGGAATAAAACAAAATGTATGAATGATCATAAAAACTATTAAAAGTCTGGATAATTTCCGATTTGAAGGCATGCAAAGTTTAGTTTAGCATAACTAATATTACTACATTTACTACTTTCACTAAATCGTTCACTAAGTCTACTTTAAAGCTAAGGAATTGTTTGGTTCGCATTACCTTGTGATTTATTATTATCATTTTTCGCAGATTCTTGTGCTAAAAATAAAAGGTAGAAGAAAAAATATGCAAAACATGTAAATTAAAATTTGGTATAAATAAAGCAAATTTTGAAGCTAAGCAGGTGTTCAATTGCAATTTAAAACTAGTTTACAGCTATTTATAAATATGTATATAGGTTTATGGATAATTGAAGCAACTGAATAAAAGCCAAGTCAAGATTAAGAGCATGTGTAAATTGAAAGCATGTTTAAAGCATTTACCAAATTAGTTAGTTTATTTGATTGTAATCTGATATGATATGTAATATATGTAAGTATATGTAAAATACTCGTTGTTCTGACTGACTGACTGGTCATTGTGGAGCCTAAACTATGTTACCTAGAATTGGCATAAAACTATAAGATTTATAAAAAAAAATGTTCAATCTGTACAATATCCACTTTCGTTTGTATATTTTGTCTGTGATTTTAATTAAAGCTTGTAGCCAAACTTATATCAGTTTGTCGCGTGTTGTTTTTAAAGCTAAAAATCATTTAATATATTACGAACTTATTGAATCAACACAGCTTATGCTTAGGCTAATATCCCCCACCTTTGTCTATGCTCTTACAGAGTAGAAGTTAATGCCACTTCCAAATGCAACTCAGCTTATTGAACAATTTATGTTGTTTAGTGCAATGTGCAACTAAATCTAGAAACTGTTCAAGCCAATCAATTATTTATACACATTACGATACGTGAGTGTATATGTGTGATTGCGAGCATGTTTATATATCGATTTGGAAGCAGTGTAAGTTCTGTAGACCAGAGTGTACACGTAATCCACTCAGAGTCATTCACAGTCCACGGCCATTACACGCTTGTTGACCAACCAACAAGCAATGCTCCTCCCTCTCCCTCTCTCTTTCTCTTTCACCACTCTCTCTCTCTCTCTTCCGCCCACTTAAATCGCTACTCGCTTACAGCTAACTTTGTTGACAAAATAAAAGCATAAATCGCGCGTAATAATTGGCCAAAAAGCACATTTAATGGCTTACAGCAGCGTCAAGGACTTGGACAATGGCAAGCTGACTGCGAATGTGGCAGTGGCAACTCGATTTTGCTGCAGCGACTCGTTAAGAGATTTACTTCTTGGTTATATATTACTTTTCGCACGCCCGCACACACTCGAAAACACACAAGAAAGTGGTCAAGGGGGATATAAAAATTTGGCTCGTATGTTGCCATATTATTGAATAAAGAATTGACATTTGATTAGAGATTTGAACGCAATGTTAGTTCAACAGAGTTCCTTGTGGTTTTCGCTTTGTATCCTGGCTGGCTGTTGCCTGTGGCCTGTTCTTGGCCAGGAACAGCATATCCTTTCGTTCATCACTTCCAATTACCGCTTATTTATTGCTTCATTTTCATTTTGGTCGTAAGGAAAAGGAGGACAGCGGACGACAGGGACAGGGACCAAATCCTTGCCCGAGGACAGCAAATTGATTTGTTCGAGTGTGTGTGTGTGTGTGTGGATTAAGACGCTGCTCTGTCGTCTGAGAATTGTGTTGCCGTTCTCTGCTCTAAACCCTATCCTGGCCAACAGAGGGATCTATTAAGACCTGAGAGATTGAGAAAAAACAACAGCATCTCCTTCTCCGTTGATTGTGTTTAATTACTCAAACCAAAGGACAGAACGTCGAACATTGATTTTCATTTGCGTCGGTAATGAAAAGCGTTTCCAATTAGAAAACACCAGAAGGGATACACTTGTTGTTATATTTCTTCCCCTTTTCGGTTGTTGTTGTGCTGTCGACTTACAAGGCACAAAACACGTACAAAACAATTTGTTGGTCCATCGCGTTTGGACCAAATAATTGCTGAAATTGAGTTGGAAATTTGGAATACGGATTTTGTGTATTTGTGGATTTGTGTTTGCCTTTGTTGACAGCAATTTGATTGTGGCGCCAATACACACACACATAATTACTCATGCCACACGTTGCACGCGACAAGGCGAGACAATTATAAAAAACATATGCGGACAAAGCACTCAATCATAATTGACAGCTGCAAGTGTCGACAAATTGAAAAGCAACAACAAAAAAAACTAAAAAAATAAACAAATCACATTTCAATAAATATTTAGCTAAAAGAATTTAATTATGAACAGCTCAAAATCGACTGAACGTAAAAAAAACTATTTTTATGTGATTTAAAAAATGTTTTTCTTTTACAATATCTTGCTTGAAATTATGATTATTTGTTTTATGATTTGTTAGTCTGTGTTAATGTGTTTATTTATTCAAACCGAATGCTTAAAGGGAATTTAATTTTCAGAGGTACTCTGATTGAGAAAATCATCAAACTGGCTTTGCAAATTATTGTGGCATTATCGAGGCTTAAAGCTACGACAATAGCGCTTTGATGTTTTCGTTTTCTAATTAACTTGCTTCGAGTCGATGCAGCAGCCACAACAGTAAATCCTTCAAATAACCGCACAACCAAACAACCACATCTTGCCACACGGACAGACGGACAGACGGACACATCCTGCCGAGACATGCAGGCAAACAAGGAACAGGGAACGATATTACTTAACAAATTACATAAAATTACTTTTCTTGTACGAGTAGACAAACAAAAGCAGAAACATTGGGGAGGAGTAAGAAATCGCTTAGCGATTACAGCTTATACAAACAGAGTTCAAGCGAAGACTGACAGACAGACAGACAGACAGGCAGAGAGAAAGGGAGCGAAAGGGTGAGAGAAATACGAGTACTCGTATTTTGGTCCAAAACTCGTACGTCATACGTCGAGTAAAGCGACGGCTGTCATGTCAAACTGTGTGTGCGTCTAGGCCTTGGCTAATGGCTAAGGACCAGGCCAAGGGAAGGGGTTGCCAAGGGGGTGGTTGCTATGCTTTCTCCACTTTTCGACATTTTTGTTTGCAGTGCACAAACAAAAACAAAAACCAAACAATTGGCGGCATCATTCATCACAATGTGAACATATGACAGCATATTTTCTATGTACTGTATATAAAAAGGCTTGAGTTATCTCCATCTCTCTCTCTCTCTCTCTCTCTCTCTCTCTCACTGTAACATACTCTCTAACTCTGTCTCATTTTCTCACTCAGTGTGTCGACATTTAAATTGGCAAAACAAAATGTTACATGGGGCAGACAAATGACGTTGATGCTAATTAAAAGCGGTATCTGCTGTACAAACAGACAAAGACAGAGAAACAGTAAGAGAAAGAGAAGGAGAGCAGAGAATTTGATAGGATCAAATGACGTAATGGATACGCCGAAAAGTTGACGACCGCAATGACAGCTGGGAAAGGCTGAGTGGAAAACTGCTACCGGTTACATTTAATGAAATGCCAAAAAGTAAACTGAATGGGCCAAAAGGGAAAGGTTTTCTCTGCCATCTTCAAAAGTGGCAAAAACCAAATGCAATTACTAACGGAAAATTAGTGCTGCCATTGTGCATGCATAAAAGTCGACTGCACAAACAGTACACACAGCACACATGGCGTATGCTTAATTTCCGACTGCGCTTTTGTGCTGGTTATTATACCTAACAAACACACACACACACACACATCCATTTATAGTAAGTAAGTATACACTTACTACGTAGAGTGTGCGCAAATTATGCTCATCATTGTGACACAATTAGCGGGACCAAGCCCCTAGGATGCATTGCAGGACGAACAGGACGAACAGGACGAACAGGACGCAACTTAACCCTAATGGATGCATTTCCCAGCAACAGAGCCCAGACCAGTCCCAACATCACCATCAACAGCTGCTTTGGCGCCAACTCTGCAATTTTCTCATTTTCATATTTTTAATGCTTTCTTCTATGAAAGTCATTTCATGCATGCGAAATTAGTTTATGTGCGCAATTTCAAAAGAAGTGTTAAGGGGATGCCACCAAAGGAATAGTGAAAAAAGGCAGAAATACGGGTAACGGGGGGAAGGAAAAGCACGAAAAACCGCAGAAAATTTCACACTAAACGTTGCCATTATGCAACATTGTTGCGGGTGTGGCCAAAACACCGTAGCATGGCCACGGTTATGGTTATGGATATGGCAATGGCAATGGGAACGGATACGGATACGGTGACAGGAAGGAGTTAGGCGGAACATCCGCTAGTTTCGGTTGTCTTTGTCTTACCAAAAAAGGCTCCAGGACTAAGAACTCTAAGCACAAATCTCATGTCACTTTGTGAGTGACTTTCTGAGACTTCACATTGTAAAACTTTTCGCTAGTTTGTGTCACACATATGATAACAATTTTGACGTACTCTAAACAGTAGCGAAATATATAAACAAAACTTTGTTGGCAATTTAAAATTAGGCCGCACATTAAATTTTTATATATTTAGTTAATAGTTCCAGTTTTAAAACAAATAATAATAGTTAGTCATTTTGAAATTTACAACTAATAAAGTTGAATCGTTCTCTATTTGTATTGCTCATTTATAATTAGACTCTATACTTTAGATTTTCAACTGTCTTTTTCATATACTCAGATTTACTAAATACTTAATAATTATTATTAAAAAAAATACTTCTTTTCGATGAAAATCTTCATCTTTTCATTACTATTGTTTAATTCAAAGAACTCATATTCGATCCTTCCCCAAATTCACTCCCTATTCATCACAGTAATCAAAAAGCTGTCAATATTTGTCACAGTTCAAAGTAGTAACGGCATGAAAATACATTAATCTACGTATACTTGATTAAATTTCAGCTACTTTCAGTTACAGTTGTTTGCCATTTAGTTATTGGCCACATTTTTTTGTTGTTGGCAAAATATTTATCAAAATGCTCTCGACTGAAACATCAATCTCAGCTGCAATTTGTCGTTCATTATTTGCTTTATAGCTGTGCTGTAGTATTTGTTAGATGACTCGGAAATTGCACAATAGCCACAAAATGAATTGATTTCTAATGCGAATTGTTGGGACGACAATAGAAGGCAACTGTAGTTCGGCAATACAGGACAACAGAAGGTGACTTCCTTGCAAGAGGAAGCAGAAGATGAGCTCGCAAAAGGAGCATCTAATACGATTGGAGTTGAAATTGGAGAGCTGGCGAGATAAATATATACCTATGTGTATGTATATACAGCGGATAATATTGTGGCATCAGTGGCAGCTAAAGAAAAATTCAATTCACTGGCAACCGCTGCGAATGTGGCAGCTGCAACTGCAGCTAATAATAATAAAAAGTATGCGGCGAGAATATTAATATGCAATCAAATGTTTTTGCAGTTGCAGAATTTATCAATAATATTTTTACAACCCGCAACGTTAACTGAAATTGTAATCCGTTGGAAAAAAAAGTCGCGGTTGCTTTAAGTAATTGAAAAATGTGCTGCCCTTTGCCTGCAATTTTTAATTAACTTCAAAAGGTCCCGGGGCAAGATCCCAGATGGACTCTCTGTCTCGCGCTTTGCTCGTTTATTGGCCACTGATTTGTGGCAATGGCAAATAAAGCCCGTGGGCGTGTCCAAATTGCAGCCACTGTTGCTGCTGCTGGTGCTGCAAAGTATCATCAATCTGCAACATGCGAGCGGCACAAAAAAACGTTGCACGTTTCCGTCAAGCGTTCGTCATAAAGCAATCGAGTTGCAGCAGCAGCAGCAGCAGGAGAGAAAACTGTTTGCCCCAGGCAACAACACATGAACTAGCCACCATTTGGGGCATGAGGCATGTGGCAGTGGCAGGGAGGAAGTGAGAAACAAAAGGCACGTAGACAATTTCAGTACGTTGGCAATGGCAATGGCAATGGCAATAGAACGCCAGCAGGGACATCAATGGACACCAGGAGCACTGCACGCACTCAACAGAGACATTTGCTTGGTCAATAGACTGACAATGCCAGAATGGTACGCACAGTGGGTCGCTCCCTGCACAGTGGTACAGTGGAACGCATGGGGGCGTAAACACGTAATGGATTAAAGCATCGAGATGAATGACAGGCGGAAATATGTGTGACTGTAATTTCCGATTAATGTGTTGCACATTGATAAATTTATCGATACATAAACCGATTGAGTCATTGACTGGCTTCCATTTATGCCATTCTCTGACGAATTAATTGATTGATGATAAGTAAATTGCAGTTAATTTAAGAGAATACCGATTTGTGATACGATAATTTGATCAATATTGCACCATTTTTGCTATTGAAGGCTTTTATGTTTTGTAAAAAATTAAATATCAATGGAAAATGATTGATTTATCGATGAATGCGAAGTTGCTGATAAAGTTGGTATGGCTCCATTCAAGTAATGCATATCGATAAATTAATCAAGTCTTATACGTTTGAAGCGTTTTCAAGTTATCGACAATGTTTGTGACTGATTGACCGTTCGATTGACCAACATATAGGCTATTCCATTCAAGCCAGACGACAGACAGCCCATCAACTTGTCCATGGGCCTCTTGAAAGTCCAATCAGGCGCCTAAGTTGAGGGCCAGCCCACAGTGCTTTGTTCATATGTAAACGACAATCAACTTGAAAAGCAGCTAGCCACAAAATCGTAATGGGAATAATTTGCAGCAATTTCATTCAAAAAGCCTCTTACACACACAAACATAGACACACACTCACACACATATAAACGCCTAGTCACGTAAATGACAATCAAAATTTGAAGTAGAGGCAAAGCTAAAGCTGGCAGGAAGGAAGGAAGAAAGCATGTCCTGGCCTATGTCCTGAGTCTGCAATGTGTCGAACTGACCAAATCAAATGCGTGTGCCACATATACATAGGTATATGCCCTGAGGCTGTCAGAACATAGAAGGGGACGTTATCTGCAGTGGCAGACAGCATGAGGAGGATGCAGGACAAAAGTCTGCCTCAGAGTTCTCCCCATAGACCAATACAAATACAGTGAGGCAACCGCAGCTGAAGCTGCTTATAATCTAAGCACACACACGTGTGTGCATTACGTATGCCTGTGTGTGTGTGTATGTATGTGAGTATCCTTGTAACACATTCTACATACGGGAGAAGCGTTAGTTACATGGCCCAACCGCCACTTTGTCATATTATGAATCCTAATTCCGTTGGAGGCCGTGACCTGAGGCTCTTCCCTCTCTCTCTCACACTCTCTCCCTGTCTCGCTCTTGTGTGAGCTCCTGATGACGTTATGGATACTTCAACTGTCACTCAAAATGTGTTCGAGCTGCGCGTTGATTGCGCTCGCTCCCTCACTCCTTCCCTTCCCTTAGATAAAGACTTAAAGATTTTTAGCTTTAAGCTTTAGTAAGCTTTTTATTATGTCTGTTGGTTTAGTTTGGGGAAAAAGGGGGGCAAAAATGTGTCTACAAGAATTTATAATGACAAGCGTGAATTTTCATATTGCGCTACTTTCTTTTTTTCTTAACTATTCAGTCGAAGGAGCGTGTCACTGCCCAGGGGGCATTGTTAGCCCCATCGGTTGCAATAAAATGCGCATCAAATTGTCTTGGCGGTCCAGAGGCAGGGTTGCCATATTATTTAAAAAGTTTGCCACCCCCGCCGGCTAAAAAGTAGAAGAAAAAAAAAACTGGACAAAAATAAAAAAAAGGCAACGAGTTGTCAGTCTTTTGTGCGTTTTTCAGCTTCTTATTGGAGCAGTGGCTCCATAATGAGCTTAGTATGCAAAATGGCGGACGGGAATTGTCAAAAGAAGATTCATTTTTGGACAGTTTTACAGTTATTGTCGTCTGCTAAAAATGATGAGACGACGCGTCGCGACTTTTGGACAATGCCCAAAATTGGCTGCTGCCGCTGGCAAAGAAACTTTAAAGTTGCCTAGAGCGTGAAAGGGAGAGAGAGAGAGAGAGAGAGAGAGATGCTCCACAACTTTGGTTAGTTTGGTTAGTTGTGCTCGACAAAGTTTTCAAAGGAAATTGATTACATTAGCTGGGGGAACTGGGGAAAATGATCTTATTATGCCGCAGCGTTGCAAAACATTTTATGTTATGAGCTCCACGTTGTAGTTCCATTGGCATTACTCATAGTTATCTGAAAACAAGTTGGCAGCACCAGCAAAAATCGATAATAAACGAATTACGCGACTTTTTGCGCTTTTTTAGAGTGCTTCAAAGCGACAGCTACTAAATATGATTTTATTTTGGGAGCTTTGGTGGTACTCTCATATTTTTAAAAACGACAAAAATTGTTTGTAAATCATTTGAGCGATAAAAAATATCACAGAAGTTATGCAATGCATTTTTTTAGTATACAATCTAATGCTCGTTAAATAAAAGTTACTGTAGAAACTTAATTTTGTCTGTCTATTTAAATATCTCTTATTTAGTTATTTTTCTCAATTTTGTTATTCGAAATCCAACTCACAGAATTTTTTGGAATATTCAACAAAGCTGCAAATTTATTTCTTTTCATTTGCCTTCAGATAACTCTTAATTTTATTCAGTCATTTTACATTTCTCCAGCCAATTAGCAAAGTTTTTTTTTCCATTCCTAGTAAATTGCAATTGCTCGACCTTTTCCCTTGTTTAGACATCCTTCAAATCTCCAGTTGAAAAAATATTTATGCAAATGCGACGCGATAAGCGTAAAAACACCCAAAAACGATTCTCAAACAGCAAAAAGTAGACCGCAAATTTTCCATGTCAATGCATAAGTCGCTTCATTAGCCAAAAGACCAAAAAAATGTCTCACGCGAAATGACATCAAACGAAAATCTACACAATCTACACAAAATGTAAAGGCAAAGCACAAAACACAACACTTCCCCAACAAAATCATTAAAAATGCGGTGCACAAAATCTAAAAAAAAAAGGATAACAAAAAGCCGAAACAAAACAAATACAGGAAAAGGAAAGAAAAGAAAGGGCGACATGTTTTTGCTTCGTTAATAAACTGCAGCGAATTTGACAGCGGTGCGGTGGAGAAAACCACAAGAAGAGCTGTCTAACCGCAAGGCGACAAGACGCTGCTTCTAATGGTTCCAAGCTACAAGAAAAACCACCAAAACTGTCAAAGGGTTTCTCGCCACGAAAGACAAATGCCACCCCCACACAGCCAGAGCAGCCCCAAAACAAAAGAAAAAAGATAGCGCAGAAAAAAAAATCACTTAAAGTATTTTGCCAATAAATTTAAATCACAGACAGTGAGGAGGCAAGAGAGCGTAAGGAGCTTTTCCAAGACAATAGACAACGAGTCCTGGCAGTTCAAGGAAGTAAGGGAGACTTTCGCATAGGCTGAAAAAAACTGAATAAAAACAAACAAAATAATGCCCCGAAGATGAAGTAATCGAAAAGTCGAGATTGTCGAAGTTGTAATACTCTTTCGACAATAGAAGAATCCAATTCAGAAAAATGACTTAAGATTTTGTGAAGAAATTGTAGAAGGATTGGGAATAGAATGGGTTTTTGGACATTTTTTTCCGATACTATAACTGCTTATAAATGATAATCGATTTAATTTCGGGGATTGCAAAGATATATCTGCATACAGACTGTATACAGTTTGATTTAAAATAGAATATTGCTCTGGAATTTAATCATAACTTAATTAGATATCAAAGTACATATTACCATACTGTGTTTCATATTTCCTTACAATAAAAGAATACCCTTATCAAAACTCTTAAGAAAAATGCTGGAGGCCAAGCAATGGCGCATCATAAGCCAAATAAAGCGCTAAAAGGATTTATTCGTGCATGTTTATAAACTTGGGAGTGATATTTTAAGACACCTGAGCACACCTTAAATCAAGAGAAAAACAGAGACAAACAGAGTTTCTCAGCTGAGGACAGCCAATAGGAAACTTAAATAATGCTCTCAAATGTAGAACAAATTCCCCATCAAAAGAGAACTCACAATTGAAATTCAAATAATTTTTTTTCGAGTCGCGCATAATTGTTAAAAATGATTTACAATTTGTGGGTCGAGGAACTGCTTGTTCATGCAATTTGTCAAATGTTATATGCGAATTGGGCAAATATGTTTTTTTTCGTTTTCTCCATCTACTTTTTAACGCATTTTACAATTTTTACATGGCACAACTTTTGTAATGGCCTAATAAATGGGGCACAGTCAAGGGGAGAAGTGAGGGGAGCATTGTTAAGGTTTTTGGCAGCGCATAATTTGCACATATAAACCATAATCTTTGTTGGAGTGAAGGCTTTCAGAATAAATTGCGCATATCCTGGTCCCGCACCACAACCTCCCTCCCCCCCCCACTCAGTCACCCCTCTTTCCCTTCTCACCCACTCAACCACTGTACTGTTCCAATGGCAAACAACGACGTTGTTGAGTTGAAGATAACTTATAAATCATGTAATCAGAACAGCTACAACAATAACAAGAACAACAAGAACGAGGAAAGGCAACAGCATGAAAAACTGAAATTGCTTTTGGCTGGAAGCGAGAGCGAGATAGAGAGAGAGAGAGAGAGAGAGACAAAAGGCGAATGGTCTAGCTGAGTGGGTGAATGTGCTTTCAAAGTGTGTAATTTATTGTGCGTTACATAACTTTATGATAACTGAGTTGGCTCGACTTGGGTAGCTCGAGATACTTTATTGATGCCAAAACAATAAAACACAGAATTAAATTCTGGAATACGAGGAAATATAACAAAAACTATGCAGCAACTATCAATCAACGGTAAAATTGTGGATAAACTAAACAATTTGTTTAGTAGCACTCTTAAAAAAAAATGTATTTCCGTTGAAAATACTCGACATTTTTTTGTTTGCAATTCCACTTTTTGCTGCATGTGCAAACATTTTCTCTGGAATAGCCGAGAACATTTTAACATACTTTTCTTTTTTTTCCATACTAAAAGCATTCAAATTGAGAATTTATGTTTAGACAAAAATTTGCATGTTAAATTGTAACATACTTACTAACATTGCAAGTTAAAATCATGGAATAATGCTTAAATTTAAATTTTTTATTTACTATTGTCTAAAACAATAGATATTAGTTGCTTAAATTCCAGCAAACTTGATTATTGCAGTCTTTAAATAGATTAAGCTTTCTGATGCAATTTTTTCAACAATAAATTCATCAAGTAAGACAGAAACACGCAACAATTTGAATATCTTTATTCTTAATTCAGTTGTAACTTGAACTTAACATGCAGTAAAAGTTTTATACAAGTTATTTACACTTTCATTTCTGACTGGATTTGCAGTCAAATGGGTAAGAAGTAATCCTTTGACTAAACCCCGAAACGACCCTCGCAAAATGCAATCTACAAACACGCCACCTAGCGTTGAGTGCCTGGCAGCAACAGCAACAACAACGACAACAACAACAGTGATATATGGGGAAAATGGCATAACTTCGGGGCAGACAAGACCTTGGCAATGCAGGCAGTTCACGTGCGAGCTATGCGGCAAGAGGGGAGGGGGGCATGCAGCAAGTTGCAAGTGCACAGTAGTGGCAAAGACAATGGCGGTGCCTCTTTGAGTTCAAGCGGGGGCAGAAATATATATGAGACATGCACAGTTTCCATTTAACTATGAATAATTCTGCTTGCCGTTGTTGATGTTGTTGTTGTTATTGCTGTGGGGCATGTTGTTGTTGTTGTTGTTGTTGCTGCTGTGCATTTGCTTGTTAATATTTTCATTTCCGTTGCTTTATGAGCCGATTCCGTAACGCCTAGACGCCACCAGAGACAGAGAGAGAGGGAGAATCTCTTATTGAGAAAGAGCTGGCAAGCGAGTTGAGTGCCCCGTTTTACAAGGACAATAACAAGAGCAACAGCTTCAAGTACAATTGAAGCAACAACAACAACAAATGAGGCTATAACAAGTCCTCCTTCTCCTCCTCCTTCTCATCCTGACGATGATGATGCGCCTTATCGAGAATGTCAACGAGTCTGTAGTCTGAAGTCTAAAGTCTCGAGACAGCCTTCTCTGCTCCATTGCGCCATTGTTTGCATAAAATTGCAATTTACAATTATGACAATAAAACGAGACGGAGAATGCAAAGGAAAGAGAGATAGAACAAAGCAAACGCATTGAAATGCTGGCGGATTAATTCTGAGATATGATAAACCATTTAAGGACGCGTTTAAATGACAAAATTACAGACAAAATACGCGCAGATAAACAAACAGAAAATGGACGAAGAAAATGTAAACGCTGCTAAATGAGACAAAAATTTGATAAATTGCCTCCAGTCAAAGAAAAAAAAAACAACGAGAGTATGGGAGTTAGCAACAAAATGTAGCACGACTAAATCGAGTGTAGGAAATTCGGAAGCATTGGAGAAAATTTCGCAGAATTGTTTATCTAAGCCACTGGGGGAAAAAATGCCCTTTCCATAATTAGACACGCCCCAACTCTGACAGAGCCAATATTAGTTAGACATGGCCCAAAGCGGCTGGCAATGTGGCATAAATTACTCAAGTCAGTGGGGAGTTTAACGCTCGCAAATATCATTAAATTAGTTTCCCTAGCTTAAATGAGAGATTATGGCGCAAGTGATGGCAATAAATAAGACAAATCTTTATGAATGAGTTTCATTTAAAGCGAGCTTCAGTAGAATTTCACTAGCTAGCATTTCGGCCAAAAAAAAATAGTACAAAACATAATCTTGAATCTTGAATTTCATCATTTTAAGTAAAACTTTAACTACATTTTGATGAGTTTTATAAATAGATATATGTAGTTGGTAGTTTCGCTAGCGTAAAAAAGTAGAATCTTAAATTTAATGAATTAAGGATTTACTTTAAAAATTTGTTATGATTTTTATTCCATAATATAATTTAAAATTGTCATCTGATGTTAAAAGTTTTTGTTAAATTTAATTCTTAAGTTACGTAGATATTAATTAAATAAATAAGTTAGCTTACCGCCATATCTGCAATTTGTTTTGTCAGCGGGTATATTGCCATTGGGTTCCAGGCGATCCAGATACTCGTCCGAATTGTAGCCATTGTATGGAACTTTATTACCGTGATTGTGATGGGCGCCACCGCCGCGATGATGATTATGATGGTGATGATGATGATGTGTTGACTCGTCGCCATCCTCGCGTGATATAGCTACAATAGATAGAAGGAAAATTCATATATACATAAGTATTATTTTTATTTATTCAATCATTATTATTATTTCTATTATTATAATTGGCTTTTATGCAAACTCAATGGGCGCGGCAACACTTTAAACTGGCCCTAATCAAATTTATTTTTGAGAAATATTGCTGTCAAACCAAGTTCAAGTGGAATTTGACCACGTTTCACTTTTCATTTTGTCCCTAAGTTGGGGGAAATAGGGCCTGAAAGCCAATCAACGCCTTTGTCTTGCCGGTTTGTTTGAGGGCCACAGGGCTGCGGTTCTGGTCAATTGGTAAGAGCTTGTGACCCTGGCTTTGACTGCTAATGGCTTCATTTAGCCACCTCGAGTGGCTGCTCAAAAAGTTAATGTCAATTTCAAAATTATTTTACAAATTTCAAGCTCTAAAGGGCTTAAATTCCCCAAAATGGCTTTCACACAGCTGCGCCCCAAAAAATTCATAGTCACAGCTCGTAAACAGGACGACCAAACCAACTGGTCGGCCAATTCAGGATGTGTCGAATATGTAAATGAGATCAGCGAAAAAATATACGAATATAAGCTAAGCTTTTGTACAAATTTGTATAGAGGGCTCCCAAAAAGCGAACGGGGAACGACAACGACAAGGTGCGCCTTCTAATTTCCAAACCGGAAATACAAAAGGCACGAATAACAACGCCCCAGGCTAAAGGACTAAAAGCCAACAAAAAATAGAGAACGAAGAGTTGGCAATGTTACCTGAAACGTAGCAGCAGCTAACGGAAATTGGCTGGGTATTAGCTTACACATACATTGCCACAAGTGTTGCCTTTTTTTCTGTACGGTTTTTTTTTTTTGCCAAAAACGCGGTTGCTTTTAGAGCCTGCAATTTGCTAACGATATGCATACAAGGGGTTCCACCAGGACTCGCGTTCGGTATCTGGTATCTGTGTCTCTTGTATGCAAATGCCAGCGCCAAAAAGGATTACACGTTTAGTGTGGAGCTCAGGAAAAACGGCAGTCAATAAACTGTGATCAAGTCAAGAAGGGGAGTCGTCGTTGCCATTCATGAAATATATGCCAATAGACAGCGAGGAAAGAGCAAATATGTTTAATTAATAGCCATAAGGACTTACCCTCAAGGGAGGTGCAACAACCCTCAGAGAAAGACACAGATGATGTCAGCACAACACATTTGCTGAATGAAAATGAAAATAAAAACCAAAGCACAAATCACAAAATTACCGCAAATTGTCGCTACAAATAAGCAATTTATTTGCTTATATAACTCATGTAGCATACACATTCATACTTACATACTGGCCACAGAAATGCAATCTCTCTAAATGTGGAATTTTTGCCGAAAACTTCAGTTGATTTTTGGGGTTGCCGCCACCAAGGAAAATCTCATAAACTTGTGCAAAAACACGCAGAGCAAATGGGAATGGGAAAGACGTGGCACAGGACGTGGGGCAGATTTGGGAGTAGCAAATGTAATCAATAAAATATGTTCGCCATGAACTACAAAACTCGAGTGTGGTTGGAGTTGGAGTTGGGTTAATGGCATCCAAGCATCCTGTCTGTTATGCAATATGAGCTATGAAAAATTTAGCATTTGAGGGCAGTGTTTTGGCCAAAAATCCCAGAATTAAGCACATTAAAGCAAGCCAAATTTTGGGACTACTCTTAAATCTTCCATGGCAAAACATATTGCCTACTTTTGAGCGCTTACTAACTTAGGCAAACTTGCTAAGGCAATGTAAATTTTTAAAGCTGCAACTCGCCCAACATTGATTTATTTTGCTGACGACTGACTGACAGCAGTCAGTGTAGGGAGTAGAGCAAAGCCAATTGAACAAAGCTCACAAATTGGTAGCAGACAATGGCAGTAGGAGACGAGGAGGCAACAAACATGAACAATGACAAACAAGCAACAGTAAAAGCAAAATTAAATCAAAGCAAAACCGCACAAAAAATAAGAAAATAAAAAAAACAAGAAATAAAAATAAAGGCAAAAATGCAATCTATGTAACTGCGAGTGACCATCCCAAAAAAGGAAAAAAAAATAGAATACAGTCAGTCGGCAGAGTAATGCGCTTTAGTCACAGGCTAAAGTTTTATTGTTCGCATTTCGGTTCGAGAATCCTTTGGACTTATCGGGTAGTAAACCTAAGACGACCAAATGTGTTGAGTGGACAAGGACAAGGACAAGGACAAAATCCAGCGTCACTTTTATGTGTAGAAAATGAAATGACCATAGAGGTGATTCTCTGCAATTGTTTCAACAGAATGGCAAAGCAAAAAAGATTTGGAATATTAGAGAGGAAAAGCTTATTTTGGATTTTCATTGCAGCTGCGTTAAGCACTTTAGATTATTCTCAAAAACAAAAGAGACATACTTGGATATTCTATTGTTCTCAAACTAGAGCATTTTATCCTCAATTGATGATTTTGTATGCTTTCTGTTTATATAGGTATAAAGAATCTCCAAAAATGAACAAGAAATAAAAACTAGTGCAATAGTAAATTTAAAGTTATTTTCCTGCAAGTGTCTAAACAGTTTTAGATTTGTAGCACCACTAATACTGCAATACCAACTCAAAAAAGAGCACACATGCTCAGCTAATGTAAACTGGAACTAGACAATGGGCGAAATCAGTTGAATTGCTGAAAAGCCGCAGGCGGTAAAAGCTGAGACTAACGTTGAATTTGATTGAAGGCGAGGAGCAGCTTCCGTCCAGACAAAGCAATTTAATCCAATCGAATCGGATCGGATCAGATGGAGGGGTAAAAGCAGAGGCGACACTTGAAATGCTGACAAATAAGTAGCATTAACGAGCATTTGACCAAAATGAAGGCGAACAAAGTAAATGCAATTTGCCAAAAACGAAAAGAGGCAAAGAGAGAAAGAGAGAGGGGAGAAGTTTTGGTCAAAAGGGCAAAAAGAGAACAGCAAAATTAAATGTTAAAATTCATTTGTAGATCGCTGATGTCATGTGGTTGTCATTGTGACGAAAGACAATGAGAGACTGTCATGCAATTAAGCCATGCAATTTAATCAATTTATCAATTAAGCAACCGAACAGTGCAGAGCTAAGAGGACATTGCCAGGACATTTTTGAACATTTTATTTTATAAAGTTTATTCATTTTGTAGCACTCGACGACTCTCACATTTGACTTTAAAAGCCAATTTCATTAGCATTTCAAAGTGCCAACCGTTGGTCGACTTGTCTGTCTGTCCGTCTGTCGTTTGGTCGTCGGTCGCTTGTTCGACAGAGTCAATAATGTTGTTAATTGGCAGCTGGGGGGCGTACTTTTGACGTGGGCATGGCTTGTTGGCTTGTTGGCTGTTGCTGCCCGTGACGTACATACAACAATGTTATGCTCGGTGGCAATTAACATTTGTAAATATGCATAATTGTTGCGAGAACAGCACAAAAAATAACAACAACAACAACAACAAAAATGAATAACAAACTGATGGACAAGTGTAACAAGCAACAAGCATTGAATTGAGTGGTGTAAGGGGGCGTGGTTATTCAATTGAATCTGTTGGCCAGACAGCGTTTTAAATGCTAAAAACCATTTGCATAATTGCAAGGAAAATTGATCAAATTGCAAGTGATTGTCAAACTGTGCTAACTTAAAATCAAACGAAAGGCGCATAAATGAAATTTGAATTAATTTTAGTAGATATTTTTATTATATCATTAACTTTAATGATTTCTAAGTGTTTTTTTGGCTGACAAATCATAAAAATAAATAAAAACGATGACTTCAAAAGTGTTAAAACTGTAGATTCCTTTATTAATTCGCTGTACTGCAATTTTGCAATTACTCGCAAACTGTGCACAATCGCTTTCCAACCTAAATTGCTGTCAAACTATATAAGCTGCCGCATCGCATGATAATTTTGCATGTTTGCGCATAGTTTTAAGAACAGCAAAAGCAGCAGGCGACGAAGTTTTTAGGGGTCTGACAACAACAACACCAACAACAACAGCAACAACAATGATGTTGATGATGATAAGGAGGAGGTTGCTGTAGGTGGATGGCTGTGAACTTTTTAATTTAATTAATAGACGCCAACGATGCCGCAACGAGCACAAAAACCAGAGACAGCAAAGGCATTGAATTACACAAAGTTCATTAGGGGAGAGTACGAGCAGAAATTGGAGTAGGAACTGGAACTTGGACGGGTTTCAAAATGAAAATGAGCTGCTATAGGTGTGTTGTGTGAGTCTATCTACCAGTATGTGTGTGCAAAGACGGCTTCACTTCAAACTTATGATTAATTAAAAATAATTTTGGTCTGACGAAGCGTCGTATCAAGTACTTGAGAGTATTTATTGAAGCTTCCACAATCTTTTGGGAGATTTTAAAGCGTTATACTTATAAGAAAACAGAGACAAAAGCTTTGGCAACTGAACTGTAACCTCAAAAATGCGGCACGTGGCAGAAAATTGGCAAATTATAGTTCTTCAACTTGTTGGCCCACAGAATGTGCCCACAGAATGATGCCGCAGAAAGCTTCGGGGCTGGCTCTAAATGTCGAGGGACAGGTGCGAGAATACAGTTGAGGTAGAAGTCCATTTTCATTTTCATTTCGTAGACAATTTCATCGCTCACAGGGCAGACAATTAACTTAAATGGCTGTAAAAGAGCTGCGACAGTTGAAAGTGTTTTATGCGGTAAGTGGTTTTTCCCAAGGTGTCGTCGTCGTCGTCGTCATCGTTGTCTCCTTCCCAAAAAGCAGACCTGGTCTCTGTCCCTGTCCCAGTCCCAGTCCTTGTTCCTGTCAAAGTGCTGTCTTTGACTGAAATTGAAAAGTACAACAATTTAGTTGCCAAATGCCACTCAGACTCAGAGGGCAGACGAACGGATTTATTGTCAACTGAACTGAACTCAACTGTTTCCAAGTGCTGGCGCCTCGAGCTATGCCATGATTTTCCTTCAACTTTGTTTTTTTTTTTTTTTGTCGTTGTTGTCACTTCAAAAGCAACACCGAGTGTAAATCAGTTTGTGGAGTCGCTGCCGATTTATGCCTTTGTCATTCAGGCACTGAAGTTCGACATCCTCAGACATTTGACAGCTGTAAATCTTGGCCAAACAAGTTAACACTTCTGCTGCCAGCGCAAAAGGGCAAAGATGTAGCTGCAGGTAGACTGTTAGAAAGATAGACAACCAGAAGAAGGACAGACAATCAGACAGAGGCCCGGCAGGCATTTCAAGAAGTGCGAAACTCTACGTTAGACATGGCCGAAGACAGACAGATTGACAACGAGCTGAGGCCAAAGGTAACTTTATACATTTACGAGAGTAAAATACATTATGGCGAAATAAATTTATAATGTAGGAAAAAAGCAACGAACTTTTCAGACTAACCAAACTCAGAGTTCGAAGAGAATTAGCTTTCAGTTGATGAACACAAGATTATAGATACAAAGATACTTTATCATTTTTAACAAAACAAATATTGTTATCAAAGCAAATTCTTACCATAATTACAACTGTAAGTCATGTATATGAATCTACACAATTTTATCAAAAAAATCAGTTTTAGTTTAACTTCTCTTTAATATATTTAGTCAGTCATTAAATATGCATAGAATATGCATACACTCAAGGAGTATGCGATGCTAAATAAGTTGCAAATTAAGGTTTCGACTTTTATCAAAACATTTTATGTTTAAATTTACTTTGATCCCCAACGCTGTTATGCATTTGCCAAAAAGAAAAGAAAAACGACTTGCCAATAGAAGACATAAAATATTTAAGGCAATATTGCGACAGAACAAACTCGAATTGATGTTCATGTTCAATTGGAGCTGCTGCCTAAACAGCCACTAAAACGTTTTGCCAAAATTATCGGACCCAAAAAACTTATCCTTTTCCATAAAGAAGAACTGAGAAAAAAGAGCACACAATGAACTTAAGAGTGAGGAAAAGAAATCGATAAATATTTAAGAAGTCACCCAGGAGACAGTTGAGATTCTCAGTTTTTGGGGACTTGGCAGCTGTCGGCGGAGGTGCCCAAAATCGCATTTAATTTAAAACTCATAAATACGAAATGCGCCGCCAGATAATCATAATAAAATTTCAGAGCACAATTTGTTTTTCGTTTTCAGTTGCCAGCCGAAAGAATGGGATGAAAATTGCAAATGAGATTTTCATCCAAGCAATGAAAATGGAATTGAAATTGTGAAATTCGAATGATGCAACTTTTCAACTTTGCTCTTCATGAGTCGAGCAGAAGGCAAAAACAATTTGTATAATTGCAAAAAAAGTATATGTATTACTTGTTTTTTGTATGATTCGTTTTGTGTCGATTTTCAACTTATTTGCAGTGTGTCAATGACAGTCGAGGACCGTTTTTGACAATGTTCCAAATGGAGCCAAATAGCAAAATGGGGAAAATGCAAAAATTATTGAAATTTCAAGTGCAATTGAGTGTCAAATGGGTTTGCCAGCCGCAAAACTAAAGTGGCGGAGGGCTGAACGAGAAGTTTGTGTAGCCAACTGGAGCGTGTTGAAGTGCTGTTGTTCCATGAACTCAACTGAAATGAAGTGCCAGGCGACTGGATGAAGTTAGAGTCTCCCTCTCTCTCTTACTCATTCGATAAACGTCTGAGGAACGTTGCCAAAATAATTAAGAAAATGTTTACCATTTTCAGTGCATTTGTAGTCATAATGACAATCAAAATGGGTAGACGTGGCAAGAAGTTGGCAAGATTTGAGAACTTGCGCTGACTTAAGCAAAACTTTCACAGCATTCGCTATGCTCTGTAATGGCAGCTTATAGGGTATATTCAGTAATACTTGTAAGTTAGGTAAGCCAGAATAGAATGTAGGATTGTATTCCTATGTAAAAATTTCTACCAAAATACAAATTTTAAAAAGTACACTAGTTTTTTAGTTTTCTTAAGTCTTTAATAAATAAATTTAATTTTAAAGAAATTTTGAAAGAATTTTATTTTCTCTGAAATAAACCATACTTATAAACAAATTTTGAAATAATTTTGTTTTTTTGTAGAATAAATCTCACTTATCAAAAATTGCTATAATATATTTATTAAATATATGAATGTTGAATGTTTTTTGTCCAATTTTACTGGGTATTTTGTAAGTCAACTTGTAAATTGTGCTGTAATCGCTTTTTGTGGCCCGTTGACATTTACGAGACATTTCACTGAATAGCAAATTGAAAATTGCACAAAAATGAGCAACAGCACGTAGCTAGCTGGTGAGAGTGAGAGAGGAACAGAGGACATGCAAGCGAGACAGACAAGGAGAGGGATAATGTAACAGACAAGTGAATGAGGAATGACAAACTAATTGAGCCTAGGCAGCATTCAGAGACAGACAGATACAGAGATACGCAGACACGTGCTTGCTACTGGCAAAAACTACTTGAGACACTATTGGGAGAGTGATTTTGAGTGCAGGAGAAGATCAGTAAGGGGAATCCCTGCCAAACGGAATTATAATGCGTGATTCAAGTACAAAGAGCAACTTTAAAGATGCTGTTTGCCATCTCCAAGTCAACTTGATAGCGAGAGAGGCAAACAACTGGAGGGCTTCATAAACTTTTTCTAATTTATGCATACTTTAATGCAATGTTTGTGTGGGGCTTTTTCAAGTGTTGGTTGGTAAACATTTTGCAGCATTTAATTTGGCAACGCTTTGCCCCCAAACGTTGCATGGCATAATAATGAGCATTTCTGCTTATTATCATTAACCAAAAGTCGCAGCAGCGACTCGACGGCGCGCCTTGAAGTGGCCTCCAGGGTCTGAGCTAATGGCCCGCGGCGTCGCAAGTTTTTTATATTTTTTTCA
>JBAMBK010001963.1:0-27897 GCA_037043435.1 Drosophila suboccidentalis
GTCACAATTAACGTTGTGACGAGACGATATATCGGAATATATTAATACTTCTTGAGGGTTTTTGCTTTTTTAAAATTTTTGTTCAGCATATAAATTTGACCCAAGTAAGACAAATTGTGTCTCTCAGAAAATCCAACATGTTAGTCATAATATAAGCCTGTTGCAAATAGGTTTATTGCATTTCTGCTCATTCCACATTTTGCAAGAGTATTAGTTAAAATGTATATTTAATGTGTTTGCTTTTTTGTTTTATAAAACTGGATTTTTTGAAATTTTTCCGTTTACCTTTGCTTCGCTCATCTTAAGAAAAACAATTGTTTATACTGTTAATTTAATTTTTGAATTTAACTGATTTTTATATTTATAACAATTTAGTTTTATTGATATGATATTTTTTTTGCTATTTTTTTTCGATGTCAGAATGAATACTCATCCCTGCTTGTACCTGAGAGCTTAAACTACATACTTAGCATTTGACGATATAATTTTATTTACTCTCAACTGCTGACAAAGAGTGAGGTTATTGCCCGCAACAGCATGGGAAGAAGTTTGTGGTAGAAAAGCCACGAATAAGGTCAGCGAAAATAAATTCAACACTCAACACTCAACTCACACTCAAAAGAGTCACACTTGGCCAACTTGTGAGCTTATAAAAGAATAAGCTTTTCAATGCTTTAAATAAGTCGAGAGAGCTTCACGTGGATGAGCCCCTGATTCAAGAGCCCTGAGCGAGCTCAGACAAATAAAAACAAACAAAATAAATATGACAAAAAGTAAAACCAAATCGAGTTTGACAAAATCCCCAAATAAACCAAGTTAACGGGCGACTTATTCAGATCTTGTTTAGCGAGTTTCTATATTATCATTTAAATGGTGATTTTTTCAATATTACTTTCTGGAGATATGGAAATGTTTTCCGTACGTTAGAGATCTAACATATCATGTATGTCTATCTCTATATCTAAGAATCAGCGATAGATTCCCCAGTTAATGAATGCGTATGGGGTCTACGATACTTATAATCACATTTTCATTTTATAACTCGAGTTCTTTTTGCTTTTGTCTCAGCTGCGGGGCATGGCCTGGGCGGGAGACGCGTCTGGTTTGCGACTTGGAAGTTTCTTCTTCTTATAATTCGCACTACGTCAGCTCGATAAATTTCCATATAAAAGCGACCCACGTCGGCATCGTAAGCTTAGTCGTTTTGGAACTTTACTTGTCGCTCCACGTTCCACGTTCGTCGCCTGAGTCTTTCGTTCTGTGAGTCGCCGCACCTTCGGAACCTGCTGCTGATCATCATCGCTAATAAATATTGTGTGTGCTTGTGATTTGTAATCTTATAGTTAGATCTGTGTATATAAAGCAGCTGGGCAACATGAAGTACGCAATCATCGCTCTCGCTCTCTTCGTCGTCGTGCACGCCGCTTCCGGTAAGTTCGAGGTGTTTGCCACATGCGTCATTAAGCAGACATTAAACACTCAAGTTAGTAGTTAGTTAGTTAACTGACTCTGGCTTCAAAATTTGCAATTACATCATCGTCTATTAGCAACGCATTTTGCCTACTGACAAAAAAAAAAAACAAAACAAACACAATCTATTGTTATTATCATCTTCATCTTGATTCCACTCGTTATTAGCATCTCTCAAGACCTGTATGCTAATGTGTTTATTGAAAATAAAAATACAAGAAATAAATAAATAATAACAATTAAATAATAATGACTGCGTAAAACACAATAAATTGGTAGGGACCTGTATTTCAAAAATTAGCGAGTACTGAAATGGCATTGTATGTCAAGTTTTTGCCTGTAATGCTCAAGCCTTTAATCAAAATCAAAAATTCAAATAATCAAAGAACAATATTCTTTATTAATTTCATATCATATATACTTGTCAACCAAAGTAGGTCCAAAAATATTTCGGTTTTCGATAGTCTACTTATGCTGACCTCATGTCATCTTCAATTTGAAATCGAAGAGATACGAATCGAAAAAGTTACCTAAAGATTTTTGGAAATAAATTTGGAGTTGATTGGATAAAGATGAAGAATCACTTTCTATCTTGCTCATACTTTTTCACCTATAAATCGATTGTCAGGCAGCTTACACTTTCGATTGTAGCCCTAACAATATGAGTGAAGAGTATATCTCACGTGTATTGTCTTTAATTAATTGAAAATCAAATCTTTCAGAGGCTGGACAGTTTGTCCCGAGAGCAGTCTACACGCTGGACTCCGAGGGTCATCCGTCGGAGGTGCATCCAGTCAGTGCCCGCTTGCTGAGACGTCTGCGCCGTCAGGTGAATTATTCGTCATCATCGTCATCGTCTTCGTCAAGCTCTTCCAATGGCAATGGTGTCGTTCACCAAGAGGTTACGAATTCCAGAGTGAACGATGATGGCTCCAGAGTCGTTGAAGCAACCATTGCGCACTTTCAGTGAGTGAAAATGTCCATTATTACATTGGCTTCAGTCTAACCATTTGCATTTCAGGCCAGCCCTTACTATCGCCCAACGCTTCGGCGAGGATTCGCCAACAAGCGGCTTCAGCGCCTTCAGCAATACGGCCAATACTGCCAGTGCAGCACCCCAAGGAACTGTTATCAGTCTTACCCAGACCACAGATGCCAAGGGTCACACCAAACAGAAGGTGAATCAACACGTTCTTAACAATAGGGGACAATGGCAGCACAAAGAGCACAGCACAACTAACTAATCCTATCCATAGAATTACGGCCTCTGGCCAATTGAAGTGTAATAAGAATTAAATTTCACATCCAGCCACATGTGCTTTCAATGGGGTTTTGCAGTGGGCGTGGCCTTAACGCCCACTTGCCACTGACGGCTCCTTTGCCAGTGCCAGGCAGACACTTTATATGATTGCAGTCAGGCTGCTCCTGCTCCAGCTCCAGCTCCTGATGCCATTGCTGCTGTTTAATCTCGCAAAAAGTGCACCGCCTGCGCCACTGAGCAAAAACAATGGGATGTGGGCGTAGCGCCAGTGTTGGTAAATGCTTTCAGCACGCATTTAACCAGCCAAGCGGAATTGATGTCGCTGCCTTAACGCCCACCACCGTCTGCGAAGGCTCTTAGCGCTGATTAAAACTACGCATAGTTTCGGGATGACAAATGGCAAACTATGACTGCGGCAGAGAGACAGATGTAGAGGTAGAGGCAGAGGCAGCGGCGGTTTAATGGACTCAACCTGGTGGCACGTTGCATGCAAATCAAAAGATGTTGCAGCCAGAACAGAATATGAATATGTTATTTGCTCGGGGAATTGCCCAAATCTCAACAGGTACACGCACTTTGGCACCAGAGCAGCGCGAAGCTGCTTAACCAGCCAGCAGGCTGGCCACAGATTGCTACACAAACAAGTTAATACACTAGCAGCTGAGACATCTCGACTATAGCATACCCTACGCGACACTTTCCAAAGGCAGATAACCAACATTCTTTGTTATTGAACGCAATCTACCACAATCAAGCAGATTTGATAGGTATGTTATGTTCACACGAGCGCACAACTTTAAAAATTAACAAAACCAGAGCTCGTCAGCGAGATACCCTACAATGCACTGAACAAGGAAATTATTTGATCTCGCAAGGAGAATCTCTCGTATTATAGCATTCACAACCACAAACTACCCTCTGCAACTCATATGAGGGGTATAATAAGTCCACACGAGCGCAAAACCTCAACAGCATTCCATCTCCCTCCTGCCTGCTATCTTTTCTGCTGGCCTGACTTCCTTCCCTTTTCCGCGTGTGACATGCAAATGCTGAAAAGTTTCCTCAACTTCGCTGGTTGTCGACTTGGCGCACGGCTTTCCAAAAGTTTTTAATTATTATAATTAATTACTTTGATCTCGCCTACAGTCTTTGGTTCCTGTTCTGTTCCTGTCTGTTGTCTGATGTCTGTTGGCAGAGCTATTAATTTACTTGATTATGTTGGGGTTTACGGCTAATTCGTTTAGATGATGCCTTCTGCTTCAAGTTTCATCCCCATCCTGGTGGCATGTGTGCTCCACGTCTTTTATTATAATTTATTCCACGTAATTTTGAAAGTGTAATGAATTTACTAGCGTGTGCATTAAATCAAACTCAAACGAGACTGCCACTTTCTTATAGACATGAAATTCACATTCACCTGCTTAACTGGCTAACATGATACTACCAACTAAGCCCTGACTCAGTCTTCACTAAAAAAAATTATTACCTTATCTTTAAGTTGGCTATAATTGTATTTTAATTATTCCTCTTTGTTGAAAATAATGCTATTGATATGCTCTAAAATTACTCATGATCACATCACAGTGGATGATTTGATCATCCAAGAGTTGTCAGGCTTTCTAACTGTCTCTAAGTTTCTCGAGTCCGACACAAAGTATTCAAAGAAGCCAAGCGAAAGAATTTTATGAGTTAACAACATTAGATAGACCACAACCAAGAGTGGATATCACGCACATACGAGTACATAAGAATGTACATTAAAATGCACACACATTGGTAATTGAAAAACTTCTGGGCTTATTATTCGATTGTTATCAAATGACTAGATTAATTCGATAGATTCAAAATTTATATACTGCTATGAATTACTAATAAATTCAGTGCATACAAAGTCAAAGTCAGCTCGTCTAGTTTCCAGTATAAATAGAAAGTAAAGGGAATTAATCATATATTTATTTGTATGCATTTATTATAAATTCAATTGACAATATTTTGCATGAAAGTGACCCATATCTATTGGCATATACAGGGGTCGGCACTCGAAGTGTTACTAGCAATACGCTGCTCTAGCATCCAAACGGCAAAAGACCGCGCGCTCATGTTTTGGCTAGTATTTGTCTGACTAATTTTCTACAAGCTAACAAAAGTATATCGATATATGTCGCAGTTAAAAAAAGTTATCTAAATGGACTTGAAGCGCAAAAGTGCAACACTTGCCACGTTTGTGGCGAACTTAAAAATATTGCATTTTCTGATGAAAAAAATTTTATAGTTCAGCAATTTGTAAACAAGCAGATCGATTGCGTATGGTTAAAGGACATATCAGACGACACTTTAGACCAACGGATTGCTCTGCGAAAGCAAGCACCTGCATCAGTGATGGTTTGGGCCACAGTAACTGCTACAGGACGCTCACCACTGGCTTTCATCGAGCAGGGCGTAAAGGTTAACCAACATATCTACCTTAAAAAGATCTTAAAAGATGCTTTGGTACCTTGGGCACGTAAACAATTCCGTAGAAACTATTAGATATTTCAACAAGACTCGGCACAATCTCATTAAGCCGGACAAACCCAACGATTTTTACAAAACAACGTTCCCAGCTTCATTTCATCACAGCAATGGCCGCCATATTCCCCAGATTTAAATCCAATGGATTTTTTCATATGGTCCATTCTGGAGGCCAAAGTGTCAACTAAAAAATATGAGACGGTCAACGCTTTGAAAACTGCTCTTCTCCGAGAATGGAACTAAATACCATCAGACCACATTCGTGCTGCGTGTGAAGCCTTCCCGACCAAACTCGATGCTGTAATCCGCGCTAAGGGTGGCTACATCAAACAACAAATACATTTTCCTAAAATTTGAAATGTTTTCAAAATTATCTGAAGTTTTGAAATGAAAAATACAAAAATTGACAAAATTACAGCATTTTGTATTGGTAACACTTCAAGTGCCGACCCCTGTAATTTCTATCCAATAAGTATTGCAAAGTAAGAAACTGAAATATACGCAGCGCAAATCACATTGGAAAGCACTGCACGCTAGTGACGAAAGACGACTCGCAATATATACAGGCAGACTGCGACTGTCCGATCAGATCCAGTTATATAACGAATAGAATGAAATGAATTGTTTTCGTCACTAGACTTTTACCTCGGTTTTTTTTTAAAAGATATGTAAATACGGGAAAGTAAAGAAGAGAAAAAGTAGAGCGCTGTTGAATTGCTGTTGATCCGACGTTAGGCGCGGACAGGACTGTGGGAAAAGGGGAAATAAGAAGAGAGGCATTGTGATGGAACTGTCATGACCATAGCGGCTGAGGAGAAAACCCAGCGAATGCTCAGGCAATGGGGCAATACTCGTACGCAAAAAGCGCATAGCGTCGCTCGTGTTCTGAATTTTTATGAAACGAGATTGGCGGTGGGACAAAAAGCGGGCCACAAACTTACTGATTGATGGGGAGTCAAGCGGAGACAACTTGTAGCTGGGGCATGGAGCGCAACAAATTAAGCAACTTGTGTGGTCCGGGCCACCGCAGAAGACGCCACCTGGTCAGAGAGTGGCCGCCGATACACAGATACACCGATACACCGATCCACCGATGCAATGCCAAATTCAGTGCACAAAACTGAACGCCGACTGCCGCCGGACACGAGCGCCGATTGCGATTGCGTTTGCGATGCCGATGCCAATGACGATGGCGATTCCAACGCTGGCCAAGTGACATTTTATTGGCGGCTAAGAGCAAGACGGCTACGTTTTTGCTATTTAGAGGCATGAAAGCAGCGGCGGGTCCTCACATGGATAATTGACAACAGTTAATTCCGTTGACTGAGCGAGAATTTAATTATTGGATCGATGTTTTGCTCGATGATGTCCAGGAATCTCGGTGGGCGGGCAGGCGATGCAGCTACAAAGTAGCTAAAGGGCAATCTACGGGAATGCAAAAATAAAAAACATAAACAAAGCGGTCAAAGCTGAAGAAACAAGGAAAAAAATGGTTTTCAAATCAACAAACGTCAACGCAAATCGCCTGACAAATTTTTGCCATTTCAGCAAAGCCATTCAGGTTGAACACAGATGCAGATGCTGGATCTGACACGGAAAAAATAAAGGGAAAACACAGAGAAAAAAGTCAAAGTTTCTTTTTGTCGTCATCATCGGAAGCGGAAGCAACAGAAGGCAACAGCATTCTGATGAGCCGCTGACAAGGACGAGGATGAGCACAGAGGCGTCCACTGATGGACTGGCTTGCCTCACAGGCCATGGCAATGATTTCAGTTGCCTGTTGACTTAAATCGTTTAGGTAAAGTTAAACAACTTGTACCCTTAATTGTTAAACAATGCTCAGACTGAACCGGCAAACTCTGTGCGATAAATCCAGGCACTGTGATGGAGTCGAACTGACTGATGCTGGAATAATTGATGAAGAGCTCAAACGGAGTGAAAGGAGGCAGCAACAGGAGCAACTGGAAATGTATAAAAAGGTAAATGCTGAAGGCTAAAAAAGCAAGGCAGATGCTTAAAATCTGACTAGCAGTATCTATTACTCTAGTTCACAGCCATTTGGCTTTTTTCATAGAAGCTTTCTCGAAATTATTTTTTTCTACTATATATTTCGAGTTTCTCTGACGTTTTGGAATATGCTTCGTTTGAGATACTACCAAAAACAACAAAAGTTTTCATACTAAATAGCTGGAATAGGAACTATTGATCGAAAATAAAAAAAAATAAAACATTTTTTGTTCCTTTTGGAGGTATTTCAATCAAACTCAGAGATTTGGAATTTTCTGTTGCCTTATGCATCCTAACTAGATTGTCTATGTCATATAGCTGCCATACCAACCAAACTTGAAAATCGTAAAAATGCTGAATTTTAATCTGCCACTGGATAATAATTTTCTCCATTAACAGAAAGATTTTCATAAATAATAACTTGTTTTCTTTGTTGACGTAATAAACATAAAATTAATTTTATCTTTGCGATTTTTATTATCCCAGAAACTATACGTAAGTTGTCGATCTCGAAAATCCACAGAAAAACTGCCTTTTCGACTTCATAAGATTTCTAGCATCTGAACTACTGATTTGATCACAAAAATGTATGGAAAAAGTTGTAGAAGGCTTATTTCCCTTCAATTTGAGTGCCTGCTGTCGGTCAATTTGAACTCGAATTATATTCAAAAACGTTGAAACAACTCCGAAAAGGGGAAAAATAATTTCGAGAGCACTTCCATGAATAAAATTTAAGTGCGATATTCATGTTTACTGGGCGAAAATCCATTAGAAAAGCTCACTGAGATATGGGAAATTTTGAGCGGTGTTTTTTATCATATCCAATAACCTATCGAAGTTTACAGTAGAAGTCTGCATGAATGCACTCAAAATGACAAATGAAGCGTTCACTCTCAAAATGAACGAGTGAATATGAATTCGAACTTGAAAAGCTTTGACTGAATGAAGAGCTCGTGTGAGACTCAGTAGGCTAGCATTCAAACGTACAGGCCTGAATGTGAATGACAGAAAAGTTGAATTTGGTTTAAGTTCATTCGAATTAACCAGAAACATTTTTTTTGAAAAACGTTCCGCAATAATATGATGAACTATGAGCACTTCGTAAAAAGGAATAAATCCATTTATTTCTCAGAAATTAACAAAATGACTTAAAGCTATTTTAATACATTTTTAATTCTATAACTATAAGATATGTATGTATAAAAAGGTAATTTTGAATGTAGAAACATTATTTTGTTAACGTTGTTTGGATTGGTGGCAATCACACGGCTTTCAGTTATATAATTTTGTTCATCTGAAAATACTCTATCGCGGTTTGCTTGTATAGAACAAATTTTGCAACTTGTTTTGTCCAAAAGCGGAGGAAAATCTTTGTGCATGTGCCACCAAGTTATGCTTATTAGCGGCTTGATCATGTGCGTTAATTCTTCAATCCATCTTTGGCATAAGTCTTAAAAAAAAGCTAATCTGAAATAACACATTCGAGTAATTCGAATTTGTTTGACAATGCCAATGTAATCTATCGTTTTTACACCTTAGTTCATTCGAACTCATCTCGCATGAATGCCGAACGTTTGGAACAAAACTTCACTCAAATACATATAAACTTAATCAAGTATGCTTTGCATTCAACTCATTCAGAACCATTCAATTACATTCAATTGGACTCACAATTTGAGTACATTCATGCAGACCTCTAGTTTACAGGCAGGATACGAGAAACTATATACTAACTACATGCTACATATGCTTACAATTCTTTCTTTCTTTGCTGAAATCATTCTTTATCGATTTGGCATTTTTGGGTTGCGGCAAATAATTTCGAAAATGTCAATTAAATTAATTTTTACAGAAATACTGCATTGGCCCAGGCAGGCTTTTAAATTCCTTCAGCTTAGTAATAAATGGAAAACACTAAAAAATGGAAATAGGATTTTTTACTGACAAATGTATTTTTCAAATATAGACAAATTATATGATTTTTATCGATCATATTAGTTGATTTTATGAAACTGTTATACAAGCTTAGATGTTATACAAGTATTTATTATTATTTATTGCGATGGTCACAAGGCACAGCTAATTACCGAAATGAAATAAATAAAATTTTAATTTAACTAGAGTAGATACAAAAATTAGGTTATTTGATTAATATATTGTTAGCATGAGTAGTTTAGTTTTAAAAGGTTAAGGTGGTAGTTTGTTTCAGTTATGAATATCAGCCATTAAAAGATGTTTTTTTGATTAGGACAATCTAAATCTAGACATTTTCCAATTGGAACAATACAAACTTATCATGTTAAACTTTAAAATTTAGTGAAATTAATTTCCTAAAATTCCGTTTTAGTAATAGGCAACTGAAGTTAGTCAGTATAAATAGATACATACATGTACATATCTATGTATAGTTTCTATTAGAAACCTATATTATTTAGATAATATGGTCTTATGAAATGGTATTCATAAGCGATTATTTTGGTTGGTTAAGTTTAATTAACGCTGTTAATAAACCCTTTTGTACAGTATGTGCACTTCCTCACATTTAGTTATTTGATATTTTGTAGGCAGTTTAACGAACGATGAATGCATCCCTTTCCCTTAGACCTTAAAGGGTTGAAACTGACCCAAAAGTACAGCTTCCAGCTACCATATCAACATACTAGCATGCACACCACATACATTTTCATACATATGTCTACTAGAGAACGGACTTGGATTTCGGTTGACGGCCCCGGGGGAATTTATATTCATCCACCTACTCGCAGGCGGAATGGTTTACAATGCAACGAATGAAAAAGACAAGAAAAAATGTGAAATAAGTATGAACTCGAATTTTAAGTTCAATGAAGCTGGACACATTTGGAGACTCTGAGACTTTGGCAACATGTTGCTATAATATCAATTAAATTCAATGGATAGTTCTTTACAATTCACTTAAAATATTATTAACATTTATTTTGTGAAACCTTAATGACTTTAGATTTTAAAGAAATCCCCTTAGCTGCGCTTTAATAAACGCACAGTGCGAAGCTTTTTAGTTGACCATTTGCTGTTGCCGTGAGCATGAAGAAAAGAGCGCGCGTCGATAAAGCAGTGCATACATACCGCATGTTCTCTTTCAATTTGCCTGCTCTCTTATGGCACATTAAGACTCGCTCTTGGCGTTTGCTCGCAGCTGCTTCTTATTGGTGCTTGGGAACTCGCACTCGCTAAAGGAAAATCTAATGGCCACAGCCCATTTCTGGCTTGCACCTATCCTTAGACCAAACTATACTATGCAAATATGTGGTAGGGTATACTAGGGCAATAATTAAAAAGAATGATTTTTAATTTTATCCATTCATTAATTCATTAGACTCATAAATCTGAAGTTTACTTCCCAGCGGATTTTTTCTATTTTGGGTCCATCAAAATTTGTTTCCAACATTTTTATTTATGACGCCAACTTTTTTGCCGTAAGCAAAAAACCTATTTATAAATAAAAAAAAAAAAGGTGGAAATGGATTAGATTTTTTTATATGTATATTTTATGTATATACATATCATTCGCGTTAGGGTTCAACAATGGGAATGGTAAAGGTATTAAAATTAAATTCATTTTTCTTCTCTGCGCGATTTAATTGAATTGTCGAAAAAAATTTCCACTTTTTTAACAAAAACAA
Source organism: Drosophila suboccidentalis (assembly GCA_037043435.1). Classification (NCBI taxonomy): domain Eukaryota; kingdom Metazoa; phylum Arthropoda; class Insecta; order Diptera; family Drosophilidae; genus Drosophila; species Drosophila suboccidentalis. The sequence goes on from JBAMBK010001963.1 coordinate 10,912, forward strand.
AACTAAATTTCATTGTTTGCATATTTAATAAAGCTAATCAAACACGTCGACTGAAGTGCCTCACGCCCAAGTACCCCTCCCCTGCACTTTACCATTCCCTTCTCGCTGTTTTAGGGGTGTGAGGGGTTGCTCAATGATACCTTCGCAATCGGAAGTTCCAACCGGCAACACATCAACAGCATCCATATAATTTATTGTCCGGGTCTGAGCACCGAACAGTCAAGGACGTGGAATCAGGACTCATAAAAAAAATGGAAAAACAACAACAAGAAAACTGTGAAAAACACAGCGGGAAACCACGCGGCAGTCAAACTAATTTGTTGTCATTTTTATGCGACAAAAGTGAAAACAATAATAGAACTGAACAACAACAAATTCAACACAGAGTCAAAAGAAGAAGAAAGAAAGAGAGAGAGAGGAAACAGAGGTAGAGAGAAAAAGACAGGGGTCCTTGCAGCTGTTATGAAATATTCATTGATAGTTATACCGTAACTCCCTCATATTTAAATGTGTGTATGTATAGTAGGTACTGGTCTGCTGGCAGTACAAAATCTATTATAGTTTCAGATTCGGCTTAGTAAATTTGTTTGAATCAAAAAAAATATTTTATGATCTATGATCCCATTCTCATGAGAGGTAGGCGGTGTCAAACGCCTTATAATTAGATAAGTACGGTGGTATTACTTGGTATATCTGCCTTTCCTTTACGAATCACAAATTTCGTAAAGTTATGATTGAGAAAAACGTCGAATATCCTCGAATTTTATCTTGGTTTTTTCTGTTCTCTCCAACTCATAGTACATCGGGAGAATACAATACACATTAGTAATGTAATGTGACATTATGTGGCTTTGCATTTTCAGAGCTTTTATTTCAAACAGAAGCCATTGCTATTCTTGTCTCCTGTACAGTATCTTAAATATTCCAGGCCTTTATTCGTTGATTATCCTAAGTATATAATTTCATGTATATTATTAACCCTTTCTTTAGACCGTTCTGGCCGGTCCTAATTAAGAATGTTCGTGCGTCCGCGCCTGATTAAGATGATTGGAGATTGATTTTGTTCAAGCAAATCTTAATCAGTTGGTACAGTGTTATATTTTAATTTCGTAAATTTAAACAAAAGGCGCAAAAACATAAAATGACGTAAAACAATTTGAAACTTGAAATCACAGCAGTTGTAAACAAACACCAAGTGTGGCCGAGTAATTTGTTCGACGGCAACAGTCACACAGATAATCCAACCAAAATCTAATCAAAATCTGCCTCAGACCTGATGTCTTAAAAACTTGAAGTATGACCAGACTTTCCTTAGTTTTTCTGGTCACACTAGACATTTTGTAACTCAGCTGCTCGACAAAATCAAAATCTTATGAAAATTTAATCTTGATGTCGACGGCGCATAAGCGCCCTATAAGCAACGTCGACTTATATTTTAATTTAATCGTTCAATTTATGTTTTAAAAACGAAATTTAATGTTTGCATCATATTCGAGTTTCTTATTGCTGTTCAACTATAAAAGTTAGTAAAGTTTAATGCAGGGATTTAAGTCGAAACGAATATCGGTTTCAGTTACGGTTTTGGTTATGTTCGCAATTAGGTTTTCGGTAACCGGTTACGCAAAATCTTTGAATAAAGGTTTCGGAACGGTGAACCGGTTTTTGTATGTTTCGGTGGGAGCGTGGCCAAAATCTAAAACAAACTTGATCTGCTTGCAATATACACGAAACTACATACCAAGTTTGGGGTCTGTATCTCTTATAGTCTCTGAGATCTAGGCGCTTACACATACGGACATGACGTTATCGACTCGGCTGCTGATGCTGATCGAGATTATATACACTTTATTGGGTCTGCCATGCCTCCATCTGCCTGTTACGCACTTTTTTTTTGTGACAAAGTTAATAGACCCCTGTACTTTTTTTAGGTTCAGTTTAGTTTGGTCTTTATGGCATTTTTCCACTTTGACTAAATACACATCAGTCCATCCTTAAATATGAGCTATCAATATATGAGTTCTTGATATGGTGAAAAGCACTACAACTTTTTGTACTCCCTGAAAACTGTATAATTTTTATTTTATAAAAATATTAATGGTATTCCGGGAATAGTTTTAGATTTTGTTTAGATTAGTTTTATATTTCGCAGTCAGCTGTTCACAGCTGCTCCATACAAAATTTGCAGTGTGCCCAGAGCAAATCAGGGAAATGTGGTCGTACTAATAGATTTCGCGAAACCTGCTCTGAGGCAGATTTCGATTTGGTTTCAATTTGGTTTCGTTCTCATTATCTGTCTGACCACTCTCCGCGAAGAAAAATACGCCACATTTGGTGTTTGTTTACATTCTGCTGTAATATTAATATGGAAAACGTAAGTCTTATGCATTTAAAGTTTTTATAAATAAATAAAATATATATAATAAAAAGTGTGCAAAAAGGGTCGCTCCGTCAACTGTTTTAGATTTGGCTAAAAATTATCTTAACCGAAACCAAAACTGTTTTCGGAATATCAATATCGTGTAAGGGGTGCGATATCTGAAGTATGTCTTAATTTTACAGAATTATTTTCGAATTACAAGTATTCGCCGAGTTCATAGCATCCCCGTTTCCATTTTAGCCACACCCGCCGAATGCTTAACCGATGCTTATCCCAATTAGTGGAAATCAAGTGAAAAACTGCGACCGCATAAGGAGCCAAAGTCAACAAATGCTCGCAATTAACGCAGCCCACAAATTTCGAGTGTCAATTCACAAGTTTGAGTTGAATGCGAATGTGAGGGAGGTGGGGAACCCGGATAACAATGCTGGTCATAGTCACAGTTACAGAGCAGCCCTTAACCGGATGCTTCTGCTGGATTCGCGCATATGGACGAAAATTGATGATGTGAGCAAGTGCCACGTAATCAATTTAACAGCGCCTCATTTGAAATGCGAATTTAAGATGCCATTGTTGCAATGCATCCCTTGCACAGGGGTGAGAGTTGTCCAATCTGTTTCATTGTTGATACTCTTCTATCTACTAGTACGAGTGCGAGTATGTGGACCAGCTTAAAGATCTGTAGATATGTAGATATTTGATACGCCTGAAGTCCCATTTAATTTGTTAGTTGTTTAAAATTGAAACTTTTGCCAGCTCGTTTCGTTATTTACGCCGCCTTCGGGTCGCCTTTTATGTTCCTAATGTCACATAAACAGTGTTTAATAATGCACTAACCTTCGCGTATCTTCACTAACCAAATAAGACCTGCAACCCGCCCACAAAAACAAGTCCACACACACACACACACACACAACAACAACATGTGAAATGGGAGTGCTTCTTTCTGTGGAGCGGGAAATAAAAGCAGTGGGAAATGGCGGCCTCGTCGACAATGATTAATATTTAATGCGTGTGCGTTGGATATTTTTCCAGTTTGTATTTTGGGGAAATTTAATGGTTGACAGAAGACAGCAAACGTAGTGCCCAGCTCCGTCTTCAAATGGATGTCATACACTCCCCCTCCTTGGCTTGGCTTCTCCTTTTCCATCGCCTTTGCCCTTCTCTTTGTTTTGCTTAAAATTTGACTTGCAAGTTGAATTTGGCGTCGACCTTTGGGAACCCACAATATTTACCTTCACCTGCTTGCCACGCATGACTTTCCTCATTTTAAGCTATTGAAATATTCCGTTTGACCTGAAAACCAAATACTCCTACACCGACATCGTTTTGGCCTCTTTCACGTAATAAACTTCCAAGCCGTTGCATATGAGCAACATCTCAGTCTTTTCGCTCATGTATGTTTTGCCCCTCATTCTCCGGGTCTTAATCACGGCTTTCATTATACTTCCGACTTGCTGATTCCGTACAATCGCCAGCGATTACAAGTCGCTCAACGAACGAGGGAAGAGACCGAGAAAAAACAAGCTCAAACTCCCCCAGAGTGCAATTAGGCAGCGAACTATAAAATTTCAGTGTTTGTCTTTGCAGATACTTTCGCACAGATATCTATGTATGCTTAAAGGCAAACATATACATCTTTGCGACACCCCCTGCCACGACCACCCCTCATGAAAGCCACATAGGGCAATTGCTCTGTACGCATAATTGGACTTCTGTGGCCCCCGCTCGCTATTCCCGACACTTTAATGAGCTGTCAACATTTCTTCCTTTTGGCAAACGTACATATCTTGATAGGAGTTAACGAGTCAACGAGAACAAACAGGACAATACCGAATCCTTTTGAATATTAAGTTTCCTGTAAGTAAGATGCGATATACAAATAGTTTGAATATACGTAACTTAATTTAAAAAAATATAAGCAATTTAAATGATTAACTATAATTATAACATTTGTTGGTATATTTCCGGAAGAAATAAATTCATTTAATTTAAAATTATCCACCAGGTAAAATCATTTTTTAAAGCAAGGTTGAGAACTTCACCAAGTTAATCTTCGATACGAATGGTAAATCTCCTGAAGGTAATACATTTTTTCAAGGTATTTGCGGAGATACATACATATGTCATATGTAAGACTGCGACATAACTCCGTCTACGAAATGTAGAAATACGTCCCGAAAGAACTATTTTTGTAAAAGGTTCTATTTTGGATTTGTCTTTTTTTGTTCCGGTATCAGAACCAGTACGTAACGATACAATACAATTTTTAAAATGTTGAAAAATAAAAGGTTTTAATAAAACACGTGATTTTGTCCGATTTCTTTTATTCTTAATCACCAATTGATCTTTGTTTCATTTTGCAACACTTTAACTAGATATGTATAATATTATTTCTTAACTGTATGTTGGGGATGTGAGATAGGTTAATAGATGTTAGTTCATCGGTAAAGCTAACTTTAATTTTAAGTATTTTTTAATATAAAGCAAAATTATATACAGAAAACAAATAATTTCTTTAAAAATTTACGCAGTTATATATTTGTGATGTAACTTCTTGCACTAATTCTAGTACTACTATACTACTACAATTTTGTGTATAAAGATATTAGATTAATTAAAAAGCGAATGTTTAGTACATAAAAAGGTGCTGAATGATTGACGGCATATCTTTCTCAACAATTGAAATATAATCGGGCCTGTTCCGAATTCCGAAAACGAGTCGATTTGCCACAAAATGAGTTGATTGCTGTTCCGAATTCATTTTTAAATGAATGTAATTTTTAAAGCGTGTGCTTTAGAGTCGTTGGATTAGAAAATAAGTGCCATTTAAAGCATTTAAATAAATACCTAAAATTATAAACTAGAAATTATAATAATGTTGAACATTTTTAGAATCGATTAACATCACTACTTCAATTTTAAACAGTTCAAGTAATTTTTAAAAGAATTCTTTTAAAAGCATAAAAATTCCACTTTAATTTTTGCTATCGATACCAACTCTCAAAATCGAAGGCTGCTGAGTTGCTTCAATTGAATAACAAAATTCGAACATCGCAGTTTTCGTCTAATTTACCTTCTACTTTATCTGTATCTGCTATATTCAACCTGAAATACTTAAAATGAATTTTCGAATTGTTTTCGAAACCGAGTTCGAAAAGCAAAAACAAGCCCATTTCGATCGGAATTGGGAAAAGCAAATAGTAAAACGTACGTTTTCGTTTCGTTTTTACTTTTTGAAAACGTTTGAAATTCGGAACAGGCCTGAATATATAATGAAATGTATTTTATTGTTTTTCATCTAGGACATGCCATGCTGAGTTGGCTGGATAAACTCAGTGATAACCGCATCGGTCATTCGTCGCAGTGTATCGTTGATCTCGTCCCACTCCTTCTCCTCGGGTAGACCAAACAGTTCCGAGTAGTACCTGAGCTTGGGCTCGCTGCCACTGGCGCGGAAGGTGATCGTCATGCCGTTGTGGAAGGTAAAGGTGATCATCTGCTTGTTCGGAGAGAGGGGCAGGCGAGTCCTGCGGTCCGGATATGCAGTGTCCAAGCCAGTGGTTAGGTCTCGCACGCTTACCACCTCAAACTCACCGTTCAGTATGCACTTGGGATAGGTGCCGGGCAGATTGTCCTCGAAACGGCGCAGCTTATCGAACATTTGGATCATCTTTGTGGGATTCTCATAAGTAAACCAGTTGCAAATGGTCGCATGGTAGCCATATGTGTCGTAGATCTCTCGCAGCTTCTCAATCAACGTCATGGTGCGAGTGCTTCGCAAATAGCTGGCCATGGTAGCCACTTGGCAGGCCGCATTAATGCCATCCTTGTCCGGCACATTCAGGGAGAACATGTACCCTATTGGCTGCTCGAATGCGAAGAGCACCGTCCGGCCAAGTCCCTGTAGTTCCAAGGCCTTGTTGGCCATCCACTTGAAGCCCACGTGCGTTTCTACGAAGATAAAGCCCTCAGCTCTGGCCATGGCTGCCAGTATCTTCGAGCTTACAGCGCTGGCCAGCATCACGCAGTTGGGCACATTGGGCTTAGTGGTTCTAGTCTTGTAGCTCTCCAGTGCCCACCAGCCAAGCAGAGCGCCCAGCTCGTTACCACTGAATATTTTCCACCTCCCCTTTGGGTCGAGCTCAGCCACTGCCAGACGATCCGCGTCCGGATCATTGGCCAAAACAATCGTACAATGCTCTTCCTCAGCTTTTCTTATAGCCAAGTTCAAGGAATCCTTTCCATCTGCAGAAAAAAGGAAGATAAAACGCTTGAGATGCTAGCAAGTTCTTCGTAGATTATTTACTCACCAATAGGATCTGGAAAACTAGTGGTGGGAAATTCCGGATCCGGATCCTTTTGCCGAACTACCGGAATGAGAGGTTTGAGTCGTGCTTGATAGAATGCCTCCCGGACGTATTGAAAGCCCACGCCGTGCAGAGGAGTGTAGATAAAGCGCAGCTGACTGCACTCGTTCGTCTCCACGAAGGTATAGGAGAGAAGCTTCTTCATGGCCTCGTAGTAGGCCGGATAGACCTCCCGGAAGGGATCTACCAGCAGGGCGTGATCGTCGAGTATCGACAGATCCCAGGACGAGGGAAGGGGCTCCAGGCGTTTCATCATGGCCGCCTGTATGTTCTTGTCGTGAGGCGCTAAGATGGGAGCCCCGTTGCTCCAAAAGAACTTGAAGCCGTTATCGCTCTTTGGATTGTGAGAGGCCGTGACTATAATCCCGGCCAAGCACTTCAGATGCACCACAGCAAAGGAAACGAACGGAGTGGGAACCATTCGACCGAAGAGATACACCCGGAAGTTGGTATTCAGGAAGACTGCTCCAATGAGCTGGGCGAATCGTTTGCCGTTGTAGCGTCCGTCGTAGCCGATGACGATACCCTGTGACTCCCGCTTGGCCACATTAGGGTAAACGTCCTGCAGATATTGGCTCAACCCCTGAGCCATCTGAATTGTGACCAGATCGTTAATGGAGTCGAAGCCAGCCCGCATGCCGGATCTTATTCCCGCCGTGCCTAAGGTATTATAACGACAGAGACGGATTCGTAGAGCCTCCCAATCCTTTTCCTTGACGGCATCAATCACCTGATTCAGCGTGGCCGCATTCCTGTCCCACAGGATCCACTTCTTGATTTGCTCGTCGAGCTCCTTCTCACCCGACAATTCCAGGCTGCTAATTAGCTCCGCTGGCGTCATATGAACATTTGATGCGAGCATCTTGAAATTTTGATTTTGAGTTCCGAAATAACTGGAATTATTCAAAGAGTTCTAACTGATGGCCAACTAACAGCTCAAACTAATCTCAACTTTTTTAACTGTCTTTCAGGAGATGTTCAGAAAACAGTTTAAAGCCTCAACATTTGCATTCCCCAACTCAGCTCCCAGCTCCACGTCGAGTTCCATTTCCATTTTCTCTCCGGGTTGACCAATTGAAAATTTATGTGAAGCTCATTTCGATTTACGACCACCAAATACGTCCTCTGGGAGACACGGACGTTGGGCTAAGCACTGACAACCACAAATTGATCCATTGGCAATTTGATTTTGGCTCCTTGATGAATTTATGGTCAACGCCTAACAACAATTGTGCAAAAGCATTTGAGGTACTGCAAATCGAAAGAGTTCTCTATTTGGTTGCAATAAATATCGATACTCTTAATGCCTACTCACACTTCCAGACACATAGATACACGCACACACACACACACGATACATAGAGAAACATTAACATGATTTCAATTTGTCATCAATTATGCAAAGCAAGTCTAGAGTACCCCCTCCCGCCAACCATGGGGAACCCCTACCAAACCCCTTTCAACCCCTACTCGTACACTCTACATACTTGCCCTTTGGCATGCCCCCATCGAAGTGTGAGTAATTTGCAACGGTAATTGGGTTACACAGGCGCATGCAACATTTATCAGCCGGTGGCAGGGGTGAGAACCGCCCATGACGTGGCATTAGAAGAGATGCGAGGCTGTAACCATTCCTATACGACTCTCTCTCTCTCTCTCTCTCGCTCTGAGGGGATCCACACTGACACGTCAATCGCATTCTAAACATTCAACGCACTCGCTTCCGGCTGGAGTGGAGTCGCAGCTCATCGGAATGCAGTCACAATCGCATTCGCATTCGCATTCACAGTCGCAGTTGGAATTGGAACTGAAGCTGAAACTGTTGCAGCAACACATGGGGCATTAGTTGGACCGCACAAAATGCATTTCGTGTCAAATTGTCAAAGTGTTAATTAAAAATGGACACTCGAATAGGCAGGACGACACAGACATGACTACCCACTCCCACGCATACACACTCCTACACAAGTACGAAGCAGTCCAGCAATTATCCTCTCTCTTTCATCATCATGCATTCCCTCATCCTGAATCTGGGTTCCCTTTAAGCTATACTCTCAAACCCTATTGAAAGTTGGTACCCAATATAAGCCGGTATTTGCCAGTGTTTACTTACATCCCCAAATCAAAGAAAATTCTAAATAAATATTAAAAAAATAAAAACATAACGTTAGAAGTCTGCATGAATTCACTCAAAATTAGAGTTTAAATGAATTAATTCGAACGATGTCGAATTGAGTGAGTGCGAGGCACACTTTGAATTGGGTGTGAGTGACGTTGAGTTCTAAAGTGACAGTTCCTTGTAGAAATGAGTGCGAATGAAGGAATGTGCTATGTGAAAATAATGAATTTGAAATGGCCGAATTCATTCGAATAATTCGAAATTTTAATTGTCAAATGACTGAATTTTTAACTTTGTTTCAATTTTCCTCCGGGTCGGTCGCAAAGCAATAATGACTTTGATTGACTGGGTTGGTGGAATATACACAAAAGTATTTTTCCATTATTGCACAAAACAAGCTGCAAAATACTTTGTGTTTCAGCTAGCAGCGTGGCTTCTGAGCGTGTTTTTTCTGATGCAAGAAATCTAATAACGGAGAAGCGTTGGGTTATTGCCACCAACCCAGACAATGTCAGTAAAATAATGTTTTTACATTCTAACTTAGAGTAAGTACTTTGTTATCAATAGTAAGAATTGAATTTAGGCATGATACAAATAAAATTCATAAAAACCTTTATATTGCTTTTCATCTTTTCCTTTCATGTGTTCATTACGCACATGGAAACAACAACAGAAAATTCTCATGCAGAAAGGAAAATAAGACTCGAATTAACTCAAAACAAAGTAGCAATCTCACTCATTCACTTTGTGTCACTCCGTTTGAACGTTGTGAGACTGAGTCTGACACTCGCTGAACTCACCACTTCAATCAAAATCGCTTCTAACTTCGTTTTAGCTCATTCATGCAGAACTCTAGTATTCATTATAAATATTTCGAGCGCACGAAAAACTTTTGACAAGAACCGAAACTAAATTTTACTATGAATCGATTCCTAAATACAAGGTTATATCGCCGTTTTCGATATAATTCAGTTACGGTTACCAACCTTAATACCAGTACCAGTAAAAATAGCGACATATAGGCGCGATTGGCTTTAAAAAATCTATCTGTTTGTTTTTTAGAATGATTATCTTCCAGCGCTTGATGTCCTTATCTATTGGATTTGCTAGTGCTTTTGTGTAATTTTCTAATTTGCATAGAAAATAGCTAAGCGATTTGTGTTTGTTTCTGGGCCGTAAAAATCTTTCTTGCGGCAGCAAATATTGAGTGTTTACGGCGCAAGGTTCCGTGCGTATCCCGGGACTTGCTCCATAATGTGTTTGCATAATTTTAATCGTTTGGAATCAAAATTGGAATGAGAATGAAAATGGGAGTGAGAATGGATACGGATATGGGTATGGGTACGGGTACGGGGATTACAGGGATGGATGGGGCTTCCCTGTCCATCATTGGCGTTGATTCGTTTTGTTTCTACACGGAGCTAACTGCGAAATTGCTGTTGTGTGAATTTTTTATGGCACCCCCGAGTGCCCTCTGCGGCAGTCAACTAGCCCATGTATTCATCCATGTATGTGGGGGGAGTACAGAAAGCTGAGGGTCGGTCTGTTCTATCAGCTTGCCGATATTCAACTTCAATAACTAACGCTATCAAACCTATTAATATGCTAATATATGTTTAACGAGTCACAATGGCAACAGATATAACGAACAAAACTGGAAAGAGACTAAATGTTGTTGCAAATTATACCTGTGACAGCTATATGATACAGTCCCCCGATTTTGATAAAAAATATCTATCCAATATGCGGTATACCATACCTGAAATTTGCAGAGCATTCATGTTTATATTTTATGATTTAATGATACAGCTAATGCACCGCGTTTTACATTTTGTAAAGAAATTTTAATGCAATCTCTAAAAATTCATGTTAAAAATGTTTCTAAATTTGAGATTTCGAATCTGTCAAATCTTCGTCTGTCATTTATTTAGGTCCCAGGTTCATTTCGATTGGCATTAAATTAAAACCAAATCATTCATTTTAGACTAAGAGGCGAGGTGGATGGCCCTCAAATTGAAATTGACATTTATGCGTGAGCTAGAAATATATTTGACACATTTTTCTCTTTGAAATGTATTTGATTATTTGCTGAAAAGTGGTTTTTAATGTCTAGACTCTGCTTGGCATGACATTTAAGAGGCTTGATAAATGCGAAATACATGCAAATGCCCATGATGCTGAACTTTCCGCAAATCTAATTCGATAGGGTCTAAGTCAAAAGTTTTCCTCATTTTCCCCCCTGAGTTTCACTCGCAGCTGTCGGCTGGGTGAATTTGAAATGACATTCTGTTTTGGGGGATAGTTTCAGGATTTCGATTTTCCCAGTCCACCATAATAAATATCTGTAATTTGTTTATGTGGCTTTTCATATTCAGAAATTCACTTCAATGCCAAAATGTGAAATGTGCAAATGAAATTTACATCATTTGTTTATTTGTGTATCGCTCATGTCCTGTGGTCTTGCAGGAAAAAAAAAACATGTCCTTGGGGAAAACTGCGCAGCAATTCATATTTTACGTTGTTTTTTTCACTCCACGAAGTTAAAGAAAAGCTGGGGAAAAACACATCGCAAATTTGATTACCGACCAGCAAAATGTTTGCATATTATTTTTATTTTTTGCCATCTTCTTTGGCCGTCTTCCTTTTTGGGCGAAATATACTTTTAAATTAACGCATTATGTTTATGTATTAGATGCAAATACAAATGCCCAGTCGCAATTGCCGAAGGACCTTCACACATCGCTGACCAAAGGGTCAGAAATCCAATTTGAGAAACATTCGTACAAAGGTTTGCCCTTTCGAATACCCTGGAGCAGGAGCAGATGTGGTATGTCTGAGAAAAGCAAACTAAGCTGGAAAATATTTAAACTTTCCTTAAGCTAAAAGTCGATTCAAGTACTTAGCTTTAACTACAGGGTATCTAATAGCCGCTTAATCCAAGCACACACATTGCCACATTTGGAAAAATCTTATATGGCAAATCTAAAGAACCAACATTTTTATTGCACGTCAAATTGTCTTTCCGTCTGCGGCTCAGTCGCCCGTACAGTGGGCCCTGTCCCACTTCCCACCGCCTTTGCCAAGTTGTAGGCAAACCTACGCAATCAAACGATGGTCCACAGGACGACAGCAGGAGAAGCACTTTTGATTTCATTTCAGAACAACAGCGGCAGGCACTTGCCTTGGGCCCAGTCGGAATCCTGGCCATCTTCTGTCTCCTCCTAGCTTTGTGGTTAATTGGAAACGGTCGAGTTTTGATTGCGATTGCACACCGTTGAGTGTAGAGTAGTAAGATTATTATTGCAGCTCGTAAGCGGTTTGGCAATCATCATTAGAATTGACTTCCAGCCGTACTGACTCCTAATTGTGCTCGAGATTGAATGGAAAACCTAAAGCCGTAGCTAAAGCTGCCTCTCAAATGGATATGGTTGATAAGCCGGAGTGGGGGGTAGCCAGCCTTGGCGTGACATGGCGACATGACACAGAAGCCCATCCACATCCACATCCACATCTGTGCGTGTCAAAGGGTTAGCTCACACAGTTTCTAGTCAAACTTTGATAGAAATGTTGGCACTTTTGCCGCAAAATTGCCTGGATTTCTGCGCATTAATAAAAAAATAAATGAAATAAAAATAACAAATCAGAGACGTGTCAACAGTTCAAAGTGGGTTCAGATGCCAATTGGAAATGTGCTTGACGCGTTTGCACGGATTTGCACTTTGGCGGAAAGCCCGATCCACCAGGCGCAGGGCAGGGGAGAGCTGATTGAAGTTTGGGTTCAGTTAAGTGTACTGAGCCACAGGAGACCTGAACACAAGTCCATAGACGGCAGGCGCTACTTGTGTCGTCTGATTGCACCAACTTGTAAATGGCTTTTTGGCTGTCAACTGAATTTGCATACCAAATCAACTGCAGGCGAATCAATACAACCCGTTACGTATCCTTTTCTGCTTTTATACTTACATCAATTGAGCCTAGCGGTTGTAACTGAGAGTCAAATAACTGCGAGTTTGATATGCGATTTCGTTTATATCATCGAAAATTAATTATCCTATCTCACTGCCAATTAACAAAGAGCCCAAACGATAAGAGCTAGGAGGCTGCAATTTGTACATAGCATTCATATAATGCTTTCGCCTTTCGACTTTTTTAATTGAGAAATCGATTTCTGATTCATCTAAGGAAAATAATAACAATAGGAATAATCCAAGTTACTAACGGAGTGGGGTATAGAGTTTTGATGTGACTTGATAGCTATAGAACACAGAGTGTTGACCATAGGATATCTTGAAGTCGTGCTTTCTGTATGTATCGAGAACTGAGGAGTATTATGTTTATGTAAGACGATTGCTGCTATTTAAACCCTATTGACTGAAAAGCATTTGTGCAGAGCTCTGACTCCTTTGAGTGCACAAAATGCCGACGCCGCGCCGTTGAGGAGGCAAAGCTGACAGAGAGCGAGGGAAAGATGGAGATCTGTCAGGGATGTGGCAGAAATATAAAATTATTGATTATCAGCGATGGCATCTCAGCGATTTGCTTCAACAAGCTACGTTTCACTTTTTTGCTAACAGCGCCGCATCGGTTCTCAGTCCTGCTCCCCTCGCCCGCCTCAGTCCGAGTCCATTCAGGTTGCTGGCCAAGATCCCATCATTAAAACCATTGTGCGATATCGACACCTTGGCCAGCACGTTGGCCTATAGATGTTTCATTTTTTTCTTTCTTTTGTTTATATATTTCATTTTAGCAACGGGAGTAGAAAAAGCGAGATCGTTTCGCTTGTCGCAAGTGTTGTCAACAGGTTTCGCGGAATGCCGCAGCAGCGGGGAAAAGGAGACTGATCGAGAAGCACTATAGATGACTGGAGGCAGGCAGAGATCGTTCATCATCATCGCGGATGACAAGTGATCAGAGATGCAGTAATATTTTACAGCAGTTTGTTGTTCTCTTGTTCTCTGTTTACAAACTGATCGCAGAATGACCACAAACGCGTTGACACATTTTATTTGTGGTCCCAGCCCGTCCTGTCCGTCCACACGGTCCCGTCGAGCTGCTTTCTCCTTAATTGTCCTTATCACTTTGTCATTAGGTCTCTGGCCCCAGCCTGGCAGCACGTTCATAAATATTTATAACTGCTGTAGAAGAACTGATCAGAACTGAACAGAACAGATTTGAGATATTCGTCGAGGAACATTGATTAAATGTTTAACTGATGGCCGAATATGGCGAGTTCAGTTCATAAATTAAAAGGGCTGTAAACTCAATTAAATATATCGCCAAGTAACTGTTAATTATTGCAACTAAGCAATGCAATTAAACATTAATAAATTACTAACAAACGTCTAGCTCGAATCGATTCGACTTGACTCGAAACTTGGCTCCATGGACTTGACTTGCCAAAGACTTCTTGACTACAGATCAAGTGACCAGACAATTGCACGTGCCGCGAATTCCATCAGAGCCAAAAGTCAAAAGCAAGTGAAGCCCCAGCAATCGGGCTAAAATAAGAGTGGCAAGTATGGCCATTTATGGCATTCGAATCCCATTAAAAATTATTAGCTGCATCGCCGTCAAAGAGCAAATTACGGATTAATGGCCAATTGCTCGGTCAGATCATCCAATTGTCATCCCATTTCCAAGCGATCGCTGTGCGTGTCCAGCAATCAAATGAAGTTGTCCCCCAATTAGAATTCCACCTCGAGTGGACTGGTTCAAGCAATCCATGCTCAGATTAGATAAACATCCAGGTAAAGCGATGGTCTTATTTGTACTTCAAACTTCCTCTAAAACACTTCTAATTACTTTTCTCATCTTTGGCCCAGATTTAAGTGGGAAAAGTTTAATATTGCAAAAGGAAACTCTATAAATTGGCTTGCCAAAAATAACACCTGCCCAAATTATTAAGTAATTAACTGAATACCAAGTAGGCCTTAATCCTTTTTGCCGCAAGGAGCCGAGTTCTTGCTGTTCTTGTTGTTGGCTCATTAAAATTAATGGCAAGACTGACGCCAGCACAAATTCTGCATATTAATGGACCGAATGTCCGCGGGGATAATAAACCGCTAATAAGAAATTAAAAGACACTTGTTCAATGTCCTTGCAATGGGACTTCTCTCAGTCAACCCCTTCTCTCTGTTTCCCCCTTCGGGTTTGACAGCGACAACTGTTTGTTTTAATTTGGAAGATTTTTCATCGACGCCATTAAAAATTAACTAATTGGTAAATGATGGAACAGCAGCTGCGGCTGAGAAGAGAACGAGTTGAGCTGAACCAAGAAATCTTGAGATGAAATTTTAAGCAGTCCGTCCGTCCACAAAATGACCGTCTTGGGAGCGGTCTTTGGCAGCGAGGGATAAAGCAAAGATACACCTGGGATTGACGTTACTAACTGGCGTTGACACCTCGTTAATGTTGCCGCCTTCAATGTTCGACTTTAAATGGATTCATATTAAATTTGGTGAATGCACAAAAGGTATGCGATGCTTTATGCAAATTAAATGCACTCTGACTGCATTTTTACAGACGGACTTTGCATATGAAACGCAGCCCTTGGCAATAATTAAATAAAATGTGAGTTATACTCGAAGTTTTACCCAGCATGTGTCTACCCGACAGGTATGTCAACTCTGCCACACATTTCAGGTGTGAGGAATAAAATTTGAATAACTCTTTGAAACAACAACTTTTCAAGACATACATTTATATTTAAAAATGTATTTTAAGTTTTCAACTTTCTGCCAAATTCCAATTTAAAATTCAAAATTTTATTTATACCCCCTTAGGGTATCTCTGAGTCAACTCTTGGCGAACTGTGCAAATCCTCCTGCAGTTGTTTTTTATATATGTATTTGAAATCCAGTGGGCATAACCCGCGTGTATTTGTGGATGCACTGCGTATGGATCGTAGGGCCCAGTGGCGATGGACAGTGGACAGTGGACAGAGCGTGGCACATTTGTTTATTGTTTTCGCAATTACAATTAAAATTTTTTGCCCTGACCGCGGGTTTTGGTGCAAAAATTATCGCCAAGCCCATTTGCGGTAATTATTTAATGTGCACTCCCAGGTGACGACCCTATGCGTAAAGGTTGCCAGCCCAACAACAATTGCAACTTCATTGGAATTAACGTAAACGCGTAATGCGTGCAGCTCCAACACCAACTCTCACTACTACGACAGCTCCAGGACTCCTTCTCCCGATCCAACATCGACTCCGACTCCAACTCCAACTGCAAGTCCTCAGTGCACCCTGGGCCACTGTGTCAGTTGTGGCAAGCTCTTGGCTGCGTTGGTTTGCACTGTTGCTGGTCAATTAAATTTTACCGGAGCACGCACCTGCCTTGACATTGTGGAGACCGGGCAGCACTCTCAGCCCCAGTTCAAATCCCCATCCGGATACGGACATATGCGTTTGCCGAGCGCACTGTCTGTGTCCCAATGCTGTACACTCGTCCGGCTCCCTGTGTCATAATTAATGCCAGTTAAGTCCCGTGTTCCGTCGCCCCAGGCGCGGCCACATTTCAAACTCCTGATTGCCAATGCCATTGCCCCAGCGCCATCTCTGACCCCGTCCTCATTCCCTTGGAAAGTTGTGCCCCGTTTTAATTCAATTTCATGCCCTCACAATCGTAGTGTAATATTTACGTACTTTTGGGTGTTTAATATACGCACCCAACTTGAACCAACTTTATGTCCGTATCCGAGTCCGTGTTCGTGTCCCCAGAATACCCATAAAGTGTCATCCATCGGTGGCGGCCGTTAACAATTAGGCGCAACTTTTTAAATATTTTTCGTGTACTTTTTTTAGTGGAAATATTTATAATTTCCCGTGAGAGCGATTTCTAAACGCGACGTTCCCAACTTGTTTCTTATTTGCATTTCGAGTGCTTGAATCTTGAAAAATTAAAACAAGGATGAAAAAAGTGCCTGAAAGACATTTGTCCCAGATTCTAGTAAATATTAATCAATACTAGAGAGAATCCAGTGAGCTCAATATTTATAATATCTCTGATGGAATTGTTTGAATATATGGGCTATTCCGGCGTTGCTAACGTTACATTTGCACGCATAATTTCTTGGTAAATTTTAAAGAAATTTTCTGGAAGATGCAGATCTTTGGAAG